>JAMKCH010058492.1:0-101740 GCA_023653785.1 Ophioderma brevispina | reverse complement strand
CGGTAGTACGGCGGCAGCAAAATTTTGGTTTAGATTAGAAAGAAAGACGGAAAAACATTAGGATTGAATTAGCAGACTAATTGACGTTAGCAGAATTACCTTCCTATATCTGTGCCTACTCTGGTAGCTTGTAACAGATTGGCCTTCTTGCCAGTAGTACTAGCTGGCCAGATGAGATAACAGGACTTACCTTCCTAAATCTGTGCATAATCTGGTGCTGTTACAAGATTGGCCTTATTGCCAGTACCAGCTGGCCATAAGAGTTAGAGACTACCTTCCGATATCTGTGCCTACTTGGTAGCTGTTTGTAACCAAGATTGGCTCTATTGCCAGTACTAGCTGGCATATGAGTTGATAAATTACCTTCATATATCTGTGCCTACTCTGGTAATGTGACAAGATTGGCATATTGCCAATTTACCCTAGCTGGCCATATGAGTTAGCAGGACTTACCTTCCTATATCTGTGCCTACTCTGGTAGATGGAACAGATTGGCCGTATTGCACAAACCTAGATGGCCATATGAGGTAGCAGACTTACCTTCCTATTGTGCCTACACTGGTAGCTGTTACAAGATTGGCCTTATTGCCAGTACCTAGCTGGCCATATGAGTTATAGTCAGGGACAGAATAAGGCGACCAATTGCGGGTTTACGTAATTGACGTGCAGAACAAAAGTCGGCCTTGAAGAATACTCAGTGAACATTTAAAGCTGATTAAAACAGAAAGTTAACTTTCGTGAAGTATTGTGTCGTAGTCAAAAAACCGATCAAATACGACATTTTTGCATTTTAAATATATTTTGTTCGGACACAGCACAGCCCTACTACACATTCAAACAATCGCGTCCGACGCCGACTGCTGGATTGACAAACCTTGACTAAGCGCAATTGGTCGCCTAATTCTTTCCTTGAATATAGCAGACTTACTTCATATATCTGTTGCCTACTCTGGAGCTGATTACAAGATGGCCTTATGCCAGGTACCAAGCTTGGCCAGATAAGTTACAAACTTACATTCCTATTATCTTTGCCTACTCTGGTGCTGTGTTACAAGATTGGCCTTCTTGCCATACCTAGCTGGCCATATGAGTTAAGAGCTTATAATAGGGGACAGAAGAATTAGACGACCAATTGAGCGTAGTCAATGGTTGCAATCAGCGTGAATCGGACTGTGATTGGTTTGAAGGTTAGTATGGGCGCGGGCATGTCGAACAAATATTGATTTATTTAAAATGTTCAAAACCTGCCCTAATGAGTCGGGTTTTAGACGCACGGACACAATAATTTCCGTAAGTAAACTTTATGTTTCAAAAAGTTTAAATGTTAACGAGTATTCTTCACGTCCGACATGTGGTTCCACCGATAAAAATTACGTCAGACGCGCAATTGGTCGCTTATTCGTTCTTGACTTACCTGCTTATCTGTGCCTACTCTGGTTAGCCTGTTACAAGATTGGCCTGATGCCAGTACCTAGCTGGCCGTTATTATGAGTTAACAGGACTTACCTTCCTATATCTGTGCCTACTCTGGTAGCTGTGACAAGATTGGCCTTATTGCCAGTACCAGCTGGCCATAAGATTTAGCAGATTCCTTACTATATCTGTGCCTTCTTGGTAGCCTGTAACAAGAGTGGCCTTATTGCAGTACCTAGCTGGCCATATGAGTTAGCAGACTACCCTTCTATATCTGTGCATACTCTGGTAGCTGTAACAAGATTGGCCTTATTGCCTGTACCAGCTGGCCATATGAGTTAGCACCCCACGCATACAGAACACCTTCATCTGAGAGATGCCATGGAATGTGCATAGCCACAGACAATCTGAAATAGATACGTTGCAGAATTGGTTAGCTAGCAAAAGCTTATGCAACCCATGTATTGTAAAGCAAATTAGTCTGTTCATGTTTCAAAGACATATTTTTATGATGGAGGCATAATGTGTTAACTAGATGAGCCTGGCACTCAGGCCCGTAACAGGATTTTTTTAGATGGGGGGCAATTTTTTTCAAAAGGGGGATTCTCCCAATTTCCCCCCCCCAAAAAAAAAGGTGGGGGGAAAAGGTGGCAAAATTGTTAACAATTGTAACTTTTTCTTGCCAAACAAGCAAACCCCCCCCCACCCCAGGCTGGGAAATATATGATATGAACTGGAAAAAATTGCAATAGAATTTTTTTCACCACAATGCATTTCTATAAGGTCCCAGAATGACATACTAAAAGTCCAAAAAAATCCAAGTGGTGGTGGTGGGTGGAAACTACGCCTAATTTGCATTGAATCAAAATGGCCGCCAATTCCTAGGTTTTACATTAAATTTGTGTATAGCTAGATCTAAATAGCTTGTTGAAGCCCATTAAACAAATAGTTTTACATTAAATAAGTATATATGCGTTCATACGTTATATAGAAATAAATAACCTGATGGCGGAAGGATAACTAATTTGCATAAATTCAAAATGGGCAGCCAGTTTCAGAGTTTCATGATTATTGTTGCCCTGATATATCTTCTCCTCTATCTCTGCAAGTACATCAATTGTTAACAATTTTACAAATACAGGTATTAAATTTCACTGTTATTCCTTACTTGTTATAAAACCAAATATGGCGGTGCGGAAAGTTACGTGTGTGCATATTAAATAGCAACCTAGTGAGTAGCCCGTGGGAAAAAATGTTTGGTGCTCGCCAGAAGACCCTAGAAATTGCGTCTAAAAAAATACGATTTTAGGAACTGTTCAGTTTTTCAAAAGGTTCTATAACACGAAAAAACAACATAGTCATTTTCCGTGGTTAAGTAGTCAAATATGCACACTACTCCAAAAATCAATTGACCTTTCGTGTCAAACTTTGGCACTATTCGGAAGTGAGGAGGAGTCAGAGTGTGCATCCTGCCAGTTTTTAAAAAGAGAAAAATAATTCGGAGCCACTGATACAAAAAAATTGAGATTTTTTTCAATTTCACCACATTCTCTATGGGCGCGACTAATACGTTAGTTTCTCACGCCAGTAGTAGTACCAAGTAAATAATCTTTCGAGTATGGGACCACAGACTACGCCGTGGGTACCTAATTTCCACACCGCCGTAAAAACTCAAAGCTCAAGTTTTGAAGCCTGAAAGTAATGCAGGAGAGCTGTAGGAGCTCCAGAGCAATAACTTTCCTCAGAAATGAGAGGTCTGAGGAATGACTATTCTGACGACTATTTCTAACACCTCAACTGCTGTTTGATAGTTAAGGTTGTGCCTACGTGCGATCAAGCACTCATTGTGCGTTTATCTCTCCCAACATGTCAACAGCAGCCGGGAAATCCGATCCCGATGCTCCAGAAAGATCCTTCCTTAGAAGATTCCCCAGAGCAGGCCAATGCCCTCTCTTGGTATGGTGACATCAAGATCACAATCTCCAGCCTCTACAAAAAAGAGATCGAACTTCAGAGAAACCAACTGGCCTAAGTGGCAAGTTTTTTAAACAACTAATTAGTTGAACTGTCTGCTAATATCAACAACGCATATTCTGACTTCTACTCTATGCTTGCTTCACCAAACAGTATGCCATTCCAGATGCAGAATCCCTACACCCACTGTTGAGACAAGGAATGTGCCGAGTTATATAAATTGACGTGTAATGACCGACTGCGAATGAGAGAATAGAAAAAGCAAATGCTACTGGATTTGCTTGCAAAAAAGAGACGTACCAGATTGGAGAGGGACGAGCTATCCAATATCAACTTTACTCACTAAGCGCAAGGCCTTGGAACATCGGTCAACAAGCTACACGGTCATAGCTTGTCCAGTTAGCAGTGTCCTGTCTCTGCAATTGCATTGTCTCAGTACTTGTCACCAGTGGAAAGTGGCAAAACCACTGATCTGTGTGATGCAATGGTCAAAGCCTTGAACTTGTAATGTCAGGGTTGTAAGTTTGAACCCGCTGGGACATTGCCTCCACTTAATAAGAGGGGGGGGGTCATAGAGTAACTCAAACACAATGATTGACTTTCCCGACATAAAATTGTCTTAAATGAAATGGTCATACCAGCTGGGCACAGTAAGCTGGTCTATAATGCAGAGTTTCAAGGGAAGCAAGTTCTCCAAGAATGGGAAAGCTCCTGGCAATGACAACATCCATTCAGAATTGAAGAGTATGGGCCATTCTGAAACTGTGCACGATGGCTCCAAATTCTTTCTCTCTTAACTTGTAATGGATCATCAGCAATTCCCTCTAATGGAAGACTTCAAAGGTCAGTGCAATCCTGAAGCCCAAGAAACCAGCAAACGAGACCAAGAGTTAGAGACCCATCTCGATTGCTATTCTCCACTGTAGAAGACAGTACCCCTCGCCCAAATTGGCTTTCGAAGAGGTCAATAATCAACTGATCAGAAGCAAGACATTGTCAATCATATTGAAAAAGCACCATTTCCCAGAAGGAAGCCGTACGTTTGGGGGAGCCTTTTATCGATCTAACAGATGACTATGATACAAGCATGGCATCGAGTTCTCTTCTTACGTACTTAAAATCGTCCCTGTGTCAAGCTTGTAAAGATCATTATGGCTCATCCGAATTTTTGTCTGGGGGTGTGGGGACATCAAATGAGCAATGCCAGTAGAAGACCGACAAACTTCAGAATGTGATCCACAAGTTCTGTTCTTGGCAACCGTCTATTAATATTTATGTTCTCGGTGCCGAAAGAAGTTTCTTCGCAGTACTCCTACGCATACGATATAGTACTGGAAAGCTGCCGATTCCTTTGAGGCTTTGAAGCAGTGTTGCAGAAAAAAGAAAGAAAGAAAGACCATATGTCACTCATCACTGTGAGTGAATTCTTCCACTGCTGGCACTAGCAACTCTACAAAACAAGACGTCGGCTCTGTTTTTCCACTTTGCAAACCACTGCGTTTTAAAAAAAGAGAACTTAACCATCACTTAGATGGAGAAGAAACAACTGTGCATGATCCAACACCCACGTACCCTTGGCGCTCATAATGGATCGCATTCTTTTGACACTTCACGTGCATCAACTGTTGCCTTGGCATACTCAACTGCTGAACAAATCGCACCAGTATGGAGTCACAGGGTACATTCACACAAGATATTATGTCATTTGAATGATGTAATGAGATTATTAGCAGTTGCCTTTTGGCAACGCCTGTAGAATTACTTCTATTTGTCGTGCTTAACTCCTGCAAAACCTAGGAGGAACATTCAGACGATTAAGATGATCTTTATCAATAAAACTGAATTCTCGATGAAAAAGCTAGTGTATCGCCAAGAATCCTGATTTTCGATTGAAAAAAGGTAGATCGATTTTCTCTGGCGTGAATATTAGAGGTTTTTTTTTTTTATCAAAACTCTTATTTTTCCAATGCGCCACTAGGTATATCAAAGATAATACCAGGTTTTTTCAACGAAATTCCAAGTTTTCAATTGAAAACCGGTTTGATCGACGTGAGAACTTTATTTAAACGACCCCCCTGTATACCAAGTTTTCGTGGAGAATCAAACTGTTTACTCAAGAATCCCAATGTTTTTGATCGAAAAACCTGAATTGCCTATATTTTCAATTCTTTAACATTCTGGCATTGACATGTGCTTGTAGGATGTGGGAGAATAACTTTGATTTGTATTGATGCCAAAAGGACCAGGATAACATTTTCACATAGTCCATGTTATTTATTGACAAATGGTATAATGAAGGTCGTAAGTATATTCCATTAGAGATTAGCAGTTGCATGTCGATGGTCATAGTGGTGTGTAGGGGGAGGGGGGAGGGAGAGTGTTTGGTGGGGTGTGTGTGGGGGGGGTGGTATGGTGTGGTGAAGACGGAGGAGGTGGGGATGCTGTAGGAAGTAAATAAACCAGTGATTAGTGGTGGTGATGATTGGTGGAAAGCCAAATCTAATGTGTTTTAGGTCAAGTGCATAATGATGTGATTCAAAGTTTCACATTTTGCTCCAAATTTAGAATGGGCAGAAATTTTTTTAGATTTATGCCCAATTGAGGTGGTATATAATTCTACAAAGCTCCCAACCACCATCCCTATCCTCTCCCCACCCACTCACCAACCCATGCCCCCCCCCAATTCATCACCCCTCCCCTTCCCCCTTCCGCTACAGTCTGCTACCGCCACCCCCCCCCCACTACCAACACCGCCTTTCTACTCACCACCCTACCCCCTCTCAATCCTCCCAAATCTTTCCCTCCCTCCTACTCACGCCGCACACCCCCCCACTTCCCGACTCCCTTCCGCACCCTTACCCCTCCTAACATACCAAACCCCCCCACCCCCCCCCCCCGCACCCCTAACCCATTCCCCCCTCCCCCCTTTCTAGCCACCTCCTCCTCTCCTTTCCTCACACCTCTTTCTCTCCTTTACCCTCTACCCCCCCTCCTCTCTAGCCACCACTTCCGGCCCTGACTCCTCACCCCACACCCTTCGACCCTCACTCTCTCCTAAACATCCCTCCCCTACATCCCCATACCCCGCCTTTCCCCCCCCAATACCCCACCGTCACCAGCCCTACTCATTCTTTCTCTTTCCCTCCCCTACTCACTAATTTATCTTCTTCCAACCCCCCAACTTTCCATGTATGGTGCCTACTCTTAGACAAAATATATAATCATAATGTAAAATTAGGAATTTTAGGGGCAAAAAATAAATAAGCCATATAACACAATCGTGTAAAAGTCTTAGAAAATTGCCTGCATTTGGGATTTATTGCAAATTAAGTACACTTCTGCAAAGATTTTGTTTTGCATGGTTCTGTAGAAGACATACAATATAATTTATTTTATTAATATAACAAATGTAGGCATTTTAGGTGCCAAAAATTATTTTAGAAAGTAATACAGCAAAATTCGTGCTAAAAAATCTTCGGATTGGCGGCCATTGTGGATTTATGCAAATTAGCCAAATTTCCACCACTGGATTTTTCTGGACTTTTTAGTATGCATTATGGGGACGATATAGAAACGTTGTGGTTGAAAGAAAGGCTTAGCGGGGTACTTGCAATTTGTTCCAGCGTCACCTTAGAAATTTAGTTTCTTTTTCTCAGCCTACCCCCCAAAAAACACATGATATTGGTTCACCCCACTTGCAAAATCTATGTTTTTGGCCTTTTAGGGGTTGGGGGGGGGGGGCTTGCTGGCACTACATTACAATTCACCACAAGCTTGCAAAGCATAGCAGTTTTGAAAAGGCAAAAGGATATAAGGCACCTGTGTTTCGCAATAAAATTCTGACCACCATGAGCGTAACACCATTTAGTAATCTTAGTCAATGTAGAGCTATGTATGATGTGAAGCTGGAAAACAGTGGTGAGAACACAGTTTATCTTAATGCAGTCAATAGTCAATGTGACAATTTGATGGTTGCTTAACAGTATTTAAATGTATTAACAGTATCAGATGGCATGCAAGGGCATAACAACAGACTCGGGATTATACTAGTTGTGAGGTAATAAGGTCGTAAGTACAATGGCTGCCATTGGTAGAAAATTCCCATACAAAAGTTGTATACTATTACGATTTCTAACTCTTTGGTCAATGGTCTTTGGCTGCTTGAAAATGGTTCTTAGGTTACCACAGTCGCCTGTAAAACTCATTTCAAGAGCCATGAATCAAAGAAAGATCAATGAAATTACGTATTGTTCCTAATAAAGGCCCCGGGGGCGGGGCATTTTCAAAAGGGAGGGCGTTCATTACAGTCAAAAATGGAAAGTCAAAAATCCCACAAAAATCACCTTACACACGCTTATTTTCGCTGTGCTGATAAACATAATACAAACGAAACGAACGAGCAGGGGGACTCTCTTTTCGCACCTCCCCGAGGTCAAAGTTCCATACTATAAACTATTACAACTCTGCACAACAGCGAGTATGATACGAATTACGACCGTCCCGGCCATTAAATAATGTTGATTTAGGTAAGCTTAAAGTCCATGACATGGCTGAGTAGATATTTCTTAATTACTTACATTTTCGTCCCTCAACAGTATCCTGATCATATTCGCAAACACAGATTTTTGTAAAAGTGAACATCGGGAAAGGGTTAAATTAAGGATAAATATACCCAAAATGACAGGGCCTTCTTTCCCCTGTTTTTACGAACGGAACGCGTATAGCAAGAGCTGGGTGGATTTGACCCCGTTTAATGAAGTCAGAGTAACAAGTTGTAACAAAGCTCACAAGGGCTAACGACACCGCACACTCAGATAATCTCTTCTTGTCGGTTTCTTTGCTGGGAAACTTGAATAAAGATATTCTGTTCTGATTCAAGTTGGTACGGTCACCGCTGGTGCAGCCGTCGACAATACAGGCACATTATAATCGTAATTTTTTTTAAGGCATCAATCAAAAGAAAATTATGCCATATGATACAAAACGTACGACGCATATCACGAGAAGTCAAAGGTGTACGTATGCAAGAAAAACTGGCTCACGCGCCGTCCGTCCACGATTGATGATCATGACGCGTTAGCGCGTAAGCGTAGTTGTTACTCGGACGTCACTTCTGGGTCACGCGTGCCAGCTCGATAATCACTTTCATTTGGAATTTCCTTTGAAAGCTTGTCCAAAAAACGATATTCTGCCAATTTTATCAATATATACGGTTCTCAAATTACTGCTTAGCAGAGTTTTACATTGCATACCAATACATACTATGAATGAAACCATTTTTTGGTGGTATTATAAGTATGTTTAAAGCAGGTCCAGGACCTTAACTCATTTTCTTGAAATGTTTTATCCAAAAATTGTTAGTAGATTTTTCGTGGGGGGCGTTATTAGAGCAGGGGCATATATTAGGAACAACACGGTTTATCCTATGTATGGCAAGCAAACAGGATTTGTACACATGGCAGATAGATACTGCACTTACTGACATTCTCGAGAACACACAACTACATTATTGCTATACTACCATTGGATAGTGGTGCTTCAGATCACTTCCTTTACAAAATAGTCTGCATTACTTTATTTGTGAATCCCTGATTTTTAGTAAATCCCTGATGTACACTTCACTCAGAGGGTGTAGTGAATCCATCCTACCAATGCTAACAGTATAGGGATAGTATATTGCCAATGCATTATGGGAATTGGTTCAACCACCCTGAGAATGCACGTCGGAGATGGTGGCCCGAATCATGCTCCAGGACCATTGAACCGTGCTTATTATCTTCATAAGGCCAGCTATCAATATTTTTCTACTTCAATCCACAACTTGATGTTTTATGACTCCAATCCTCCCAAATATAAAATACAAAATAAAACCATAAACTAAATTTGTTCGGGAGTGGGATTCGAACACGATCTTTAGATAACAAGACGAGTGCCCACAGACACACGCCACGCAATCCGAGGCCGGCAGGAATCTTATTTTGTAAACTTCAATATAAACACATTAACGGAAATAAGCGCACACATAATAATAGCGCCCCTATGAGACGAGTTGAAAATATATGCACTCCTGGAGCATGATTTCGGGCCCAAAATCCCAAGAATCCTGCGACTCTCACTTTACCTGGGACACCACCACACCTTGTAGAATGGATACTCTGCAGGACTAGGTTGGTTTAACATGTTACCTAGCCAAGTGACCGTTACAATTGTAACCCATCAAATACCTCTGAAGACAATTTAAGAGAACACAAATCAATTTTATTTCCATTATACATACAATAACCATTAAAACAAGTAGCGTAGGTACGATTAAAGGTCTAGTGTGGTCTCTCAGCTGACACACTGCAAGATTCTTACTCATGATGATGAAATCCCCTACTCACGCTTTGCCATCACTTGAGGTTCTTGCATTATTTCACTAAGCGTGTTGCAGTGGTTTGGTTCCCAAACTGCAGCTCTACCTAAAACATCACGGTACCACAATAAAATCCCTCATATATTAACAGGATTTGCAGTGAGTGCATGGTAGCTGTGGCAATAGCAATTTGATATATTTGCAATGCGACTTTATCGTAGTTATAGTCCAAAAGAACTCCCTCGATCTACTATTAATGCAGGCCATTCAGCTTTCTATTTAATTTAAAGGTTGCAACAAGAGATTTCACATTATAGGTGTCCCTAAAAAAATTTGAAATTGCTGATTTCTTGCCCTGATCTACAGCTTTCCATAAAATCCCCATTGAAAAGGATATTCAATTATGATGAGAAATGTTTTCTTTGGTACAAAAATTGGAAATTTCTAAGTTCGTATAGGAGCAAATACGAAATCAGACCCATGTTTTGTAATAAAATATTAGCAAATCAAAATCGCCTTTTTTCTCTCTTTTAAGACATTTCTGTAGCCAAATACAATGTAAGAAATTTATTGAGTGTCTAATCTATATGAAATTACTATTATGACACAATATCTGGGTGCCTCAAAATCTCTCGTTGCACCTTTAATTTTTATAACATGCGACAAATCCACCGAGGTGCTCAAGGCACCGCTGTGGGCAATTTAGGCTGCTACAACACAAGTAAATCCTGAAAGACAAGGAAGGCTTAATTTTAATGGCAAGAAGTCCGATTTTAGATGCAGGAGGAAACTGAAGTTCTCAGAGAAAACCTGCGAAGATGGGTATGGATTGGCAACCATATTCACGTACCACACAGACTCCGCAGGAGATTGAACCCAGACCACATTGGTGAAAGGCGAGTGGATGAGCCACCACGCCAGCCTGTCCGCCCTCAGATTTAAGGACTTATAGAGTACACAAGCCACTATTTATTGTAGAGTACACAAGCCACTAAGTGCACGTTTTATTAGCAGTACCTATCATAGAGTTTACTCTAAAGCTTCCTGCCAGGTGATGATACACACACAGCTGTTTGACCCCACACAAATTGTCTCTAGAGCAATTGTAAGCAGTGGCGACACATTTTTGACAACTGATATAAGTAGGGGCATGCAAGAGCTACTACCTCTGCAAAAATCAGAAAAATCCATTGCGGGAATCTTGCCATATAGGCCTACAAAGGTCATGATTTCTATGTTATAGCGCTCTCTATATTGCCATTTCCCATAGAGAGACGTGTTAAAATAGATTTTTAAGAAAAATCATATTTGCCCACAATGTAATTTTATAAAATTTACACAGGATGAAGTCAGTGGTATAAATGATCAAAATTAGTTGTCAAAAGTGTGTGTCGCCGTTGATATTTTTTGTTTTATTCTGGTTTTCACATGATAATTGAGACTTTCAAACAGCTGTGCACAGTGTGAACACTGGGCCACCATGAGTGGAACACCTCTAGATCTACTCAAGAGAACCTTCACAGGTACTCCCTACTGGTAGATAACAAAGTACGCGAGTATGCCAGCCTTCTCAAAACACAATACATTTAATTCGGAATAAGCACCTTCAATAGAATCTTGAATAATCTATTTCCTTCTTATGTTGCTTCTGACAGGGTGTTTTGAGTTGGGAGTATTCTTTTTCTTAGAAGGGACTCTTTTTAGTGTGGACATTACCACTTACCTCCATATCTATTTAATGATTAGAGATGATGTCTGACAACAAGCCATGAGATTACTGTTCTTCCACCGTGTGAGGAAAGTAGAAATGCATCAAGGGCAGTCATTTTATAAAACAGAAAGAACTTGGGTCTACGGTGCTTGAAAGGCACTCTCAGTGATTTGCTAAAGCATAAAATAAAAAATCATCCACAAATTAGATATTGCATTCTGTAACAAGTACGGTACTTAAACAAAACCTGCAATCATAAGACCAGAAGAAGCGGGTAATAAGCACTAGTTCGGATATTTTTAGTCCGACTGTATGTACGGACCACTACACAACACATAATTGGCATGGAGAGTCAATCTTTAGAAACACTGCCCTTTTCTCCTTTTCTGGTAATGTTCAGTTGACAAAAAAAAAAGTAACGTATGAGGATTCTCCAGGATGATCATTCAATTTGAAAAGATGCTGCAACAAGAGAGTTCCACCAACACTTAAAACAGGTGTCCCCCAAAAAATATGAAAATTCTGATTTTTGCAACTAATGTAATGCTCTCTATCAAAAATGTCCCCATGTGAAAGGATTAAGCTTGAGAAATATTTTAGGTACAAAAAATGTGATTGAAATTTCTAATTTCTATAGGATCAAATACAAATCGCTTGTTTAGATATAGAAATGTAGCAAAACAAAAATTGCCTTTTGTTTTCACTTTCAAGGCATTTTTGGTAGACAAAACAGATGGTAAGAAATCTATTGAGGGTACTTATATATATGCATCACTACATTGAAGCATATATGGGGGCCAAAATCGCTTGGGCACCTTTAAGCCATTCTCACATTTTAAATATTTTGACTCTTTGGTAAATCACTGATTAGGTCTTAATTCACCATGTGCGTGCAAACACGGTTAAAGTGCAATAGCTGCCAGAGTTAATTCTGTGGGCTGCCATGTATTAGGATGACTCAACTTATCTTTCCTTAAGTCAGTGGCATCTGAAGTGGTTTTTTGGGTAAAGAGCCACTGATAAGGACTTGGCAAAATAGACACTCAGGGTCAAACCATTCACAGGCTGTAATGGGACATTGAAGTGACATACCAATATACCGTAGTTCCTAATAACGCCACGGGCGTGCATTTTCAAAAGGGGGGGGAGTATACAGTAAAAAGGGGAAAGTAAAAAAGCCCACAAAAATCAACCGTACACACGCTTATTTTCACTGTATTACCACTAATACAAACGAATGAGCAGGGGATGCTGTTTTCGCACATACCGAGTTCAAAGTTCCATACTAATTAAAACTATTACACCTGTACTACTACGTGTTAAATACTCGTCATAGCAACTCGGTCAAGCAACTGCGAAAATGCTACGCCCATGCTATTTTGGAAGCATGTTGGAAATTTGCAAAAAACACTGTGCCCGATCTTGGCGACGGTTTCACTACTGAACAAACCACCTAAGGATGTTCTTGGATATCTTACGGTCTTTATACACCAAGGGTCGCCCCGCGAAATCAATGAGAAAGTGCAATTGTAACAGTGGCGACACATTTTTGACAACTGATAATAAGTAGGTACATGCAAAAGCCTGACTACCTCGTGTCAAAAATCGAAAAATCCATTGTTGGAAATCTTGCCATATAGGCCTACAATGTCATGATTTCTATGTTATAGGCGCTCTCTATATGCCATTTCCCATGAGAGACTTGTTAAAATAGATTTTTTAAAGAAAAATCATATTGCCCACAATGTATTTTATAAAATTTACACAGGAATGACTTACGTTGGTGGTAAAATGATCAAAAATTAGGTTTCAAAATTGTGTGTCGCCGTTGATATTTTTTGTTTATTCTAGGTTTTCACATGATTAATTGATACTTATTCAAACAGCTGTGCACAGTGTGAACACTGGGCCACCATGAGTGGAACACCTCTAGATCTACTCAAGAGAACCTTCACAGGTACTCCTACTGGTAATAATCAAGTACGCGAGATTCCAATCCTTCTAAAAACACATACCTTTTACATTCGGAATAAGCAAATTCAATAGAATAACTTTTGAAATATCTATTTCTCTCTTATGGTTGCTTCTGACAGGGGTGTTTTGAGTGGGAAGTATTTCTTTTCTTAGAATGGGGACTCTTTTTAGTTTGATACATTACAACTTACCTCCCCACTATCTATTAATGCTAGAGATGATGTCTGACCACAAGCCACTGATATTACTTTTCTTTCCACCTGTAGTGATGAAAGTAAGACATGCATCAATGGGCCAGTCATTTTATAAAACAAGCTGAACTTGTATTTTCTATTCTTTGCTTACAGTCACTCCCTCCTGATTTGCTAAAGCATAAATAAAACAACATATCACAAATCAGATTTTTGTCATGTCTGTAACAAGTACGGTACTCTAACAAAACTGCACTCAAAGACCAGACGCGGCTAATATCACTAAGTCGGATATTTTAGTCATTACTGTATGTACGGACACTTACACAACACATAATTCAATGGCGATTCATATGTCCCTAGAACATGCCTTTTTCTTCCTTTTCTGTTAATGTTCAGTTGAAAAAAAGTAACTTATGAGAAATTCTACAGACTTATATCCTTCAATTAAAAGATGCAACAGAGATTGCCCTAACACTTAACAGGTGTCCCCCAAAAATATGAAACTTCTGATTTTTGCACTAATGTAAACTCTCTTCACAAAATGTGCCCCATGTTAAAGGATTAAAGCTGAGAAAATTCTTAGGTACAAAAATTTTGGAATTTCTAATTTTCTAAGGGAGCAAATACTAAATTCAACAGTCTGTTTTTATATATAGAAATTTAGCAACAAAAATTGCCTTTTTGGTTTCACTTTCAAGCAAGGCATTTTTTGTAGACCACAATGGTAAGAAATCTATTTAGGGTCTTATCTCTATGCAATCACTACATTTGAAGGCATTATATGGTGGCCCAAAATCTCTTGCTTGTTGCACCTTTAAAGCCATTCCATGCACATTTTACATATTTTTTTACTCTTTTGGGTAAATCCCTGATATTGTCCGTTTAATCACCATTTGAGTGCAAACGGTTATAAGTGCAATAGGCTGCCATGTGTTAACTGTGTGCTGCATGTATTAGGAGACTCAATTTAGCTTTCCTTGAATTCAAGTGGCTCTTGAAGTGGTTTGTGTCAGAGCCACTGATAAGGACTTGGCAAAATAGACACTCAGGGTCAAACCTTCACAGGCTGTAATGGGACATGAGTGAACAATACAATATACCGGATTGTTCCTAAAACGCCCCGGGGCGGTGCATTTTCAAAAGGGGGGAGTTTATAACAGTCAAAAATGGAAGTAAAAAATCCCACAAAAATCACCTAACACAACGCTTATTTTCACTGATTACCAATCTCAAACGAACGAGCAGGCTGACTGCTGTTTTCGCACCTACCGAGGTCAAAGTTCCATACTAATGAAAAACTATTAGCACCGTAACTACTACTGTGTTAAATACCTCGTCATAGCACTCGTCATAGCAACTGCGAACATGCTATATCCCATTCTAGTTTGGGAAGCCATTTTGGAAATCTGCAAAAAAACACTGTGCACGTCTTTGCGACGGTAACTTTCTGAAAACAAACCACCTAATGCTGTTCTTGGATATCTTACGGTCATTTTATCCAAGGTCCGCCTGGCGAAATCAATGAGAAAAGTTCATTTTCCGTGCTGTAAGATTTTTGTTATGATGGCTTGGGCGGCAGTCACCATTGTGATGGATCATAGCCTAAAGCATTGATGACAACAGCTATTATGATATGGGATTATGACCGTCCCTGCCATTAAATCAATGTATTTAGGTAAGCTTTAACTCTTTTCTTGAATTTTTTATCAAAAATCGTAGGCGCATTTTTAAGTTTTGGATAAACTTACTCAATAATGATGACACTTTTCTTGGCGTGTTGATATTTGATGTATCCCAGATCCCACCTGTCCACAATTATTGTAACCCCAAGCAACACTGTGAAAATCAATCCAATAATTAAACTTTTATCAATCAATAATAATCTAAAGTAGAGCTAGAATTCAGTTTGTCACCAAATCTTTTGTGCACTTCGTCAATCAACAAGCAAGACACCTTCCAGTGCGTCATCGCATATGTACAGCGCGTGGGGGGGTCTAACATTATCCCCCTCTTCACAACTTAGGTTAGTCCAGTCATGTGGTCAAGCTGCAAACCTTAATTTTCTGTACGCTTGAAAACCCAATGAAATCAGTGCCTTCAATATATAGCTGATAGAAGGCATTCCCTCATGCTGTTGCTGTTCAGGGTAGCTTTATGTTTAATGATGGAGAAATGTCTTCCAAATCTAAGATGGGCTAATTTTGATTTTGAAAATGTGTTGAAAATGTCTCATTACCTTCAATTTTAAAGATGCAACAAGAGATTTCACATAACACTTAACAGGTGTCCCCCAAAAATATGAAAATTCTGATTTTTGCACTAATGTAAAGCTCTCTATCAAAAATGTCCCCATGTGAAAGGATTAAGCTGAGAAATATTTCTTAGGTACAAAAATTGTGAAATTTCTAATTTTCTATAAGAGCAAATACTAAATTCAGTCTGTTTTATATATAGAAATTTAGCAAACAAAAATCGCCTTTTGTTTTCACTTTCAAGGCATTTTTTGTAGACAAACAGATGGTAAGAAATCTATTTAGGGTCTTATCTATATGCAATCACTACATTTGAAGCATTATATGGGTGGCCCAAATCTCTTGTTGCACCTTTAAGCCATTCCTGCACATTTTAAATATTTTTACTCTTTTGGGTAAATCACTGATAGTGTCTTTAATTCACCATGTGAGTGCAACAAGGTTGTAAGTGCAATAGCTGCCATGTGTTAATCTGTGTGCTGCCTTGTATTAGGATGACTCAATTTATCTTTCCTTAAGTCAGTGGCTCTTGAAGTGGTTTGTGTCAAGAGCCACTGATCAAGGACTTGGCAAAATAGACACTCAGGGTCAAACCATTCACAGGCTGTAATGGGACATGAGTGAACAATACCAATATACCGTATTGTTCCTAATAAACGCCCCGGGGGCGGTGCATTTTTCAAAAGGGGGGAGTTTATTACAGTCAAAAATGGAAAGTAAAAAATCCCACAAAAATCACCTTACACACGCTTATTTTCACTGATTACCAATAATACAAACGAACGAGCAGGCGGATGCTGTTTTCGCACCTACCGAGGTCAAAGTTCCATACTAATTAAAACTATTACAACTGTACTACTACTGTGTTAAATACTCGTCATAGCAACTCGCCATAGCAACTGCGAACATGCTATAGCCCACGCTATTTTGGAAGCCATTTTGGAAATCTGCAAAAAAACACTGTGCCCGATCTTGGCGACGGTAACTTTCTGAACAAACCACCTGATGATGTTCTTGGATATCTTACGGTCATTTTATAACCGAGGGTCGCCTGGCAAAATCAATGAGAAAGTGCATTTTTCCGTGCTGTAAGATTTTGTTATGATGGGCTTGGGCGGCCAGTCACCATTAGTGATGGATCATAAGCAGAAAGCATTGATGACAACAGCGATTATGATATGGATTATGACAGTCCCGGCCATTAAATCATGTGATTTAGGTAAGCTTAACTCATTTTCTTGAATTGTTTTATCAAAAAATCGTAGGGGGCATTTTTTAGAGCAGGGGCGTTTATAGGAACAACACGGTACCATAATCTTTAAATTTGAGACAAACTGAGGTCCTTTGTTGCCTAACAATATTACTTTAAGTTTTGATAAACTTAATCAATAATGATGACACTTTTCTTGGCGTGTTGATATTTGATGTAGCCCCAGATCCCACCTGTCCACAATTATTGTAACCCCAAGCATACACCTGTGAAAATCAAATCCCATTAATTAAACTTTTATCAAAATTTTTAATACAATTTTGCACTGCTTTTTATGCAATAAATTGTGTAAAACTTTTTGTGCACTTGTCAGTCAATGCAAAGTATCAGGGGAGGGAATATTTATGAGCTTTGAAAATTCAAACTAAGGTGTCAGTTCATGGGGTCATGCTGGCGACCTTATTTTCTTGTACGTTGAAAACCCAATGAAATCAGTTGCCTTTCAATAGCTGATAGAAGGCATTCCATAGCGGTGCTGTTCAGGGTAGCTTTATGTTTAATGATGGAGAAATGTCTTCCAAATCTAGATGGGTGCTAATTGATTTTGAAAATGTTTGCAAATGTTCTCATTCATCCAAAATTTGGAAAGAAAAGATGCAGTCTCAGAAGTTAGCAATAATAGCACATTTTTTGAAGACGCCCCCAAATTCAAAAATGTTTAGATTTTTGCAAAGTGTGTTGGTAATTGTATAGTAAGTAATAGTAATAGATAACTTCAAAACTTGAGTACAAAGTAAATTAACCAATGCGCTGTGATTACAGCTTTATTGCGCCTTACTACAAAAGAACGCGCTTATTATACTCTTGGGCGCGTCTAAATCGCCCGCGTTGAAGATACAGCGTGTGTGATGTAAGAACAAAATCTCTTACATTGGATAAACAAAATGCTGGTCATATAGCGACAAAATTACCAGGGCATTCCTGGAGACTGGTATGAGAGTTTATTGATTACTTTGTACTTCGAGGTTTACAGAGTATAGTTATGTAATGCTCAACATTGTGTTTTGTCATTAAAAGAAACCTCTTGTAATAGAATCGTGGAGCCCGTGCTTTTTTAACGGCGGCCAAATTTCTGTCTGTCCCATTTTGAATGCCCAAAACTTCACCAAAAAAGGACCCTGTACTTGACTTGTGTATGTAAACTGAGGGGAACAGCTTAATGGATGAGTGTAGGCACGTTACCTGGCGCGATTTTCTCGGCTATTACTGTTGGAAGGATGTTTCCAGCAGAGGGTAATTATTATTGGGGATCTTCGATATTTAATCTAAAAACAAAAGTCTTATTTTGCTTACACATAGTAGTCTTTCAAGCATTACATTCAAAAACCCAGGGGTTATAGTTTACAAACCAATTACCAATGTAACTGTGTAAAAAAATCTCAAAATTTTTGAAAAATTTGTGTTCGCTATTATTAAAAAATTTGCGGTTATTGCTTGTAAAGGAAGCCCAGGTCTTTTTTTCTATAACTGTACCCTTAATTCAATGGCTATTACTCACCTCTCCCCCTATCAGTAAGGACTAGCGTATGATGACTACCACAGGCCAACTTGTGCTATCCGGCACCCGCTGATACCTGACGATAGCTGGGCAGGGAATCAAAGCCCTGGTTGGTGGGAAACCATTGCCCAGTGGACAGTACCATTTATGACCCCAAATGTTGGAGGAAACCAAAAAGATTCTAAGAACCAGACCATGTTCAGGCTTCGGAAATAAGAAAAAATATATCAAAGGGTCCATGGGACCCTCAACTTTGAAAATTTCACAAGTCCACTCCCTCACTAATTTTCAAGGTCCGTAACAGGATAGCTGTTGGGAATCTGGAAGTGATCAAGTTTTTTACGAGTCCAAAAAGGACCCTTTAAAGTAAACAAGTTAAGGGTCCTTCCTGTTCTTTTGTGGGCTATTTGAAGAAAGGAAGCACCTTATTTCGACATGCTGCAAACATGCACACCCACTATCTAGGTCTCGTTATCGGACTATGAGCAAATGCAGAGGAGTTTGATACAGTCTCGTCACTGATTGGTTGAAAACATTCTCCAAAGATCTTGAGCAGATTTCAAAATCCTAGAGGTGTTGGTGTGAGATGTCTGTTAATGAAAATGGGCTGAAAACAAGACTTTCCATTAGCGGGCGCAGGGCGATTTTTACCCAGTGGTTCCCATGTTTTGGCGCTCGGTAAGACAGAAAATTTGGCACCCGGGCGCCGGATTTTGAAAGCAAAATTGCGCCCAGTCCTTTGGTGCACTCAATTCCTGAATTAAAGTTATTGAAGACTTTCGTATTGAATAGGCATCCTAATTGGTTTTGAAATACAATTACACAACATAAATTGTATTCAGTGCACATTACCGTCGTGATTAAATGCGACATTAAAAACCTTTGGCCCCGATTAGGCACGGCGATAGCACATGGATCCTTATGACATCTTACATTAAATTTAACAAAATTAAACAATGATTGCCCATATTGCATATACGCGCACTATAAATGGCCGATATGGGCATCAACAAAATAAAAAAATGGGGTAAAAGAAAAAAGAAAAAATAAATAACACGTACGGAGTTTTTCTAATCTCCCAAACAAATTTACAATTAAAATACTGGTGTAACTCTCAAATCTAAGAAACGCCTTTTCAAAACCGGACGGAAGTGAACTTGTAAGCTTGGTCGATCATTTCCATCCAGATTCCCAAATTTTGCACATCGTGGGAACTTTCGTAACCACGTATCAGGTAATGTAATTTCTTTGTTTTAGCAGGCTTTAGATTATAATATTTAAGCATTGAAATCCATTTCTATTGGGGCTGGAACTGTTACGATGCCGAGTAATTATCTGTCGATTTCGGGACTTTATTTTTGAGACTTTCACCATTGTACTTGCGTAATTAACAATTTGTTAAAATAACTCCCGGTCGTAACAAAACGGCTCCCGGTTCCCTAAAAAATTAGGGACCAGGAGCCGCTTTTTTCTAGATTTCTGGCTCCCGGTACCAATTCATTTAAGGAAAGGCTTGCTGAAAACATATTGCAAGAATTTCTTCCAAAGGTTGTTTATGCTGTAATATTGCATTTTAGTAAGTTTACTTAAGATGTCAGGTCAGGTTTCCTTTGAGGGCCTGCTATTGGTATCCTGGTAACCAGTACTACCTGTCCCAGACCCGAGTTGTCGGCGGCTAAACCGTCACCCCCATCGATTCTCTAAGGAAATCTGAGTGATTCTCTAAGGAAATCTGATGAGGAGGGTAGCTGGTTACCCTGGTAGAATGAAAAAGAAGATCTACCTACAAGGGTGTCAGCTCTGGAGAGTTATTGGCGGCCATCCAGCACATGCTGCCTTGTATGGTGGGCACGGTTGCCCAAAGGCTAGGCCCACCGCCGAAAACTGTGGATTGGCGTCAGGAAGGGCATCCGGTCAATTATCTTTTTGCTCCAATAAATCCTCACAAAGCAGTATTGCTGAGTGTGAGGTGTATCCGGCCACCCCCGTTAGCGGGGACAAAACCGGATTTAAAACTTTGGTATAACTAACTAACTTTAGGCCCTGCCTTGAACTTTGATGAATGAACTGCATGTTGTTAACGATCAGCCAATTGGAGCACTTCTATAGCTGACTAAACTGCGATCGACCTGAAACGAAATTCACCAGACTTGTTGTTGTGAGTATGAGTATATGCAGTATGTATAAGTTCCGAAGGACACCCACCAAGTACTGGGACGAACCATTATCTCTTTCCATTATATATTCAAATTTCTTAGTCTGGCCCTACCCTTTAAAGTGGAGTTGCATGACAGAGTTTACCACTGAAACCAAAATTGATATATTTCCTTATATGCTGTGCACCATTTTTTTAATTATATTGATTAGCTTTGAGACAAAACTAGCCAACCAATCCTGTGTACATAAGAAATATGACAGTCAAAAGCATGGTGGGAAAATGTTGGGAAATTAGGAAGCTCCTTCCTGGGAAATTTGACCATTTGAAGTTTTGACTTTCAGATAAAGAAATATATTAAAAAATGGTGGGAACTCTGTGTGGCTCTCATCCCGGGAAATACACATTTTTTCCAGCCCTGGTCAAAAGGACAGAAAGTGTTTAATATTAAGAGAGGCTCACATTTTGAGGCACATTATTGCACATTTTTACTAAATGGACTCTGAGTTCATTTTCACAATTTTGTAATTTTTGCTTTCTCTCTCTCTCTCTCTAAAAATCAAGATTGTAACTGTGACAAGAACATTAAATTATAGAAATGTTTTCTCCCTTAAAAAAGAAGGAAATTGATCTATATTGGTTTTCATGCCCTATAATATAAACAAGTCGTAGGAAACATTGCTTTTTTCCACATTTGGTCAATATTTCAAATTAGATCAGATATATTAAGCAAGGCGGTTTCCGGACCACCACTATGGCACTAGTCAGAGGGTGTTTTGAATCAATCCCATGATGCATAGCAATATGCCTATACTGTACTGTACTAAATACATGTCAGTACTTAGGGATAAAAAGTGTTCCAAAACTTTAAGAACCACAAGACATTCACAATCATGCAAAAAAATTCCCTAAGTACAAACGCTTTTTTGTGGGCTTTAAAATGAGCATTAAAGTCAGGGTTTTTATGTGTTAAGAATAGGATTTTATGTGGTCACATGACCTATGAGGTGAAATTTCCCAAAACTAGTGCATTGTGGGATTGACTCAAAACACCCTCTGGGCACTAGTGTTGTTGCTTTCACAATCCACCTTTCCTTCACTCTCTGCACAAGTTGACCTCACTCTCTGCACAAGTTGACCTCTAATGACCTTTGACCTTGGTATGTTACCATTAACCCTACCATGATATTCAAGTCCCTTTGGTGCACTTATGACCCGAGTTTGGTGGCAATTAGAATTAAGATGTCCATGCATGGGCAATATTTGAAAAAGGTTGTAACCAAAAATATAAAACAAACACACACCCATGTGCACACACGGGCAGACACACAGAATTTGGATTAGTACCTCCCTGCATTTGTGCAAGTGGCACAAAACTAATCTAAACAAGCTTATGTGAATGCTAAAATAATGAATTTTCTTCATGCATCTGTGTGAAAATCATGATTTTTTATCATTTTCACTAAAACAGTCAGTTCTATCAGCTCATGTAGTCTGCCATCGTGGTTTGCGAATGGGGTCAAAGTTCACATGGGGTGATCAGATGTCAATTGGTGCACACCCCCCATATGAGTCTTGGGCCAGTGGTTCTTTTGACCAAGTGTGAAGTTAATTGATCAATGGGTAAAAGAATATGAAAGCAATAACACTACACACACCCAGACACACACACACAGACAGAGACACACACGCGCACACACACACACCCACACCACATATGCACATTTTACCAGGGGGGGTATGACATGACCTGCTCGATTTGGGCATTGGGGATTTCCAAACGGTAATTTGGGGAACTGCTACATGCATTTACTATGGCAGTCTCTGTCTCAGTTTCATTACAAAATCTCCTCTTAAACCTTAGTTCAATACATCTTAGTAATATCATGATAATTAAAGAATAATTATTGACTTCAAAATCCGTCGGGGTTAGTGGATTAACCCCGCTGCAAAATAGTGTAATTTCCAATAACGGTCATTTAGATTTAAATATTTGTGACCAGGCCTAGACTTAGTCAAGTCTGAGTGTAACTGTCCAATAAACGTAATAGCGCCCTCCTACCATTAAGTCTTTGAAAGGATTAGCACTCAAGTCGCGCCGGATGTTGATGCCGATTTGAATTCAGACTGTTGCTGTCAGAATGGCATGTCCTACCCCCCCTGACATATTACCATAGTAATCTGTATGCGCCACTCTGCTCACAGCAGACAACACCAAAACACCATTTTCCCTTACTCATACTCTTTACACTAAACAGTGACATATGGGCTGTGCAAATTATAATTATTTAATGAATCACTTGCAACATTGAAATAATAAATCCATTTTAAGAATCAAACAGGGGAAATACTGATCCAGAATTTATTATCTGTGGTTTATCATTTCCTGAGATCAATGAATAAGCAGACATGATTTACAAAGAGCTTTACATGTATGAAATAATAAACTGGTTTATCACCATTTAAGGTTTACACTGTACTAGGGTTAGGGTATCCATGAACAAAAATAAACCTTGACAAAGTCCAGTTTGCAATGTCTGCTGAATGAAACTAGAATAACACTTAAGTGCGTGACGAGGGCGGGGGCCATTGTGACCAGGGATTTCATTTCAAGCACTGTTTTAGCGCTAAATTACATTTTGACCCAAGATTTTATGTAGTTGCTTAAATATCAGGTGCGCATATTTTGGTGGAAAAAAACTAAAAGCGACCATGGAGTTTTAATACTATAAGAATAAATTAAATTAGTTAGCATTTTGGTGGCCTATTCCAAAATGTGTTTTGCCCTTAAAGCTGCCACTGGACATTCACAAAATAAGAAAATTTCTCAATTTGCTTCAAATGATAGTCTAGGCCTTGGAAGAACAGAGATAATTTTACACATAAAAATAACATGCCCCAAAACAGATAGGACATTGATTATGAGGATAAAGACACCAGGTAATTTGTAGGTCCAAACTTTTAAGTTTTCCATAACTTTATCAACAAATGTGATATTACATGAATATTTTTGAATGTACTCACGATAATAAAACCACAAAGGTTATAGACCGATCAAACAGTTTGCATAGCGTGGGAAACATTGCATACGGCGTGCGTGTTCTTGTGTGAAAACGCCATTTTACGTCGTCTTCTGCTGAATTTAACGTCGCCGGCGACGTTTTTTTGAAATTATAAAATCGGTTCTGTTTAACCATAAGGAAGCTAGGCTGATTTGGTCTTAATCATTTCGGGTTGAGGGTTTTGTATATACAGGATGAGTCAGAAAAAAGTACACCAAATGAGGGATTTTTATGAACAGGAAACCTTAACGAAATTTACCAAATTAATTCCGGTGTTAATTAAATCGCCTGTTAATCAGCTTTACAATAATTTTAAATTTTTAAAAATCGATCCAGCCATTCAAAGGATACAGTTATTTTTGTGAAGGTATCCATTTGCAGCCACGAAACAAATTCGCTAAACTGTTACACATGAGACTCACTTCTCTACGCAGCGTGAGGCTTTCACGTAGATAACAAGTTGATTTGTTGGCGCCGTATTCAAATTTTACGCAGGACATGTGTTGGAATGATATGTAGATTACTTAAGATTTAATGATATTAACAGGATATATTTTAAAATGGAACATTTTAATGGCTTATCTGTTATGCAAGCCCCCCCAGATGTGTATTTTGGAAAAGTTTACTAAATTGAAAATCCAAGAGGTTGAAAAGAATGCGCAAATGTTTGCTTCAAGTCACAAAATTATCATTCAATACTATTTAAAATTTGTTTCATTTTATAGTCTTACCTAGTGATGTAACCAGACATTTTCATTTGATTGGGGAAGAGGACCAGGCGGTGGTGAGCCATATTTAACTTTGAACGAATCACTAAAAACCACATTTTGCAAACCAAAGGGTGAACACTGGGACCACGGTGTAAATTTCATACTATCAATTTATTACTTTCCTTATCTCTATTGGGGCCAGGAGGGGGAAAGGTTCGAGTGGGGGATTACCGCCCTTACCCCCACCCTCCTCCCACCCTCACCCACAGACTGGTTACGTCAATGGGGTTTTTTTTTTTGCCCTGAACATTATTCCAAATGGTAATTCAATGGAGGACCCTATTCCCCGATATGCAAAAAACACACAAATCCCCAACAACTGAATGTAAAACCAAGAGTACTCTTGGGCTACTCTAGCGGTAGCTTGTCGGTCTTTCACTTTGGGTACTTTCACTTCCGCAAATTGTTAACTAATCAATTTTAATGCCGTTAATTTTAATGAGGGCTAACAAAAAACAAGGATCGTACTACAGAGAAAGAGAATATATGAATAGCACAGAGGGGTTTCCATGAAAAATCGTTCAATTGGTTGTACTTTTTTTTTAATCACCCTGTTAAAAGCCTTACAACCATGCAAAAATATTGATTTGAAAAATCTTGAGGGCGCGCCACTATTTTTCAAATTGTGCCAGTGTCTCTATTCCGCGTACAGGGTGTAAAATTTTTGTTGAATTTTTATTTCACACGGTAATTTACATTAATCTCACTATTATGAGCCAAATTTTAAGGAACATGTTTTCATTTTTGGGCAGAAGTGAAGCAGGCATGTCATAAAAACCGGTTTTGGACCGCCATTTTGACTCTGTACAACCATTTTCATTTCTTGTCCTGTTATGATTGTTGGTTGTGCTGATGTACCCCATCAATGAACAGACCAGAGTTTTGGTAAAAATTCCAATGGAAAAGTAATTGGGAAGCTGCATTTCATATTGAAGTGAATATTAATGTAATTTGCAGAGATGTAAAATAGTCCCATTTCCTGAAAATCCAAAATTCGAACCGATGGGAAGGCCAAATTTTAGCGTAGCATCCGGTGAAGCTCCGGGGGAACGTATCTTTTTACGTGATTTTAGGGTATAAGACCCCGTTTCTAAAATAAATTGGTACTTAAAACTTGGGTTTTTGATGCAGTTTTATCTTAATCAATGACACTTTGATCTCAGAAATTGAAAAAAAAAATTTTTTTTTTTTTAAATTTCCAGAATTTTTTTAATTTAAGGCCAAAAATCCGGAAATCCGGAAATTTCCGGAGAAGTTACATCTCTGAATTTGTCAATCAGGTAGGGTGGAGAAAGTGAAGAAAGAATGATGAGATAGTGGCAGCAACAGGATCAATTTTTTGGAGGAAAATGGGGGAAACTTGAAGTGAAATTTGCAGGCAAAATGGGTAAAGGCATGCTAAAATTGCAATTAGTCAAATATGACATTAAATATGCTGAATTATGCATGCGAAGAGCGCAAGAATTTCCTATTTTAACCATAATTTGACCAGTTACCCATCACTTTTAACAAGGTAAGGCTAAATTTGGTGAGGGACCGGGGGGGAGGACTTCTTTCTGTAATGTGTAATCAACTGCAGATGGCAGTGGCGTAAATTTCTTTTTGACATTGGGGGGATGGATTAATGAAAATTTATTAATGAAACAGGTTTTTTGATGATAAGAACCATTACTAGTACATGTGCACTAGTAAAATTTTGCCATTTAGAAGCTAAAATCGTTAAATGTAATTGTAATTAGAACAAAATGCACGTGAACCGTGCAGAAATTTAGCATTTTTAAACTACTAAGGTAAAATATGAGGTTATTTTTTGTCAAAAACACATGAATGGGCATCAACATTGGGGGATGATCGTATTGACCAAGCCCCTCATCAAAATATTGGGGGGATATGTCCCCCATCCCCTGGGATCTATGCCTATGGCAGATGGATGAAACAAGCACAGGTGAACAAGAAGATCTCCCACTCCTAAAGTGTAGTAGTAGTAGAAGTAGTAAAACCAAAAGTTTTAAATTCGGTTTTATCCCCGCTAACAGGGGTGGCCAGATTCACCTCACATTCACAGATATTGCTGTGTGAGGAGTAATTAGAGTAAGAGATAATTTGCCGGATGCCCTTCCTGATGTCAATGTGCTGGATAGCCACCATTAGCTCTCCAGAGCCAACACCCTTAGTTCTACCAGGGTAACCAGCTACCCTCCTCATTGGATTTCCTTAGAATTCCCAATGGGGGTGACAGTTTAGCCGGCGACAATCCGGCCCTGGGACAGGTAGTACTGATTACTACTCAAAGAAATCTAACATGACATAAATGTGGATCATAATATCAGCTCTCAGGCATACAACTTTTCAGCCACTGATCGGAGATTTTAGACGGTGTCAAAGTGCTGTAAACCAAATCACAACCCACTAAACACATACACAAGTGACATCGCATGTGAACGTCAACAAATGAACACATAACATCTGTCACTTTGGGAAAGAAATAGCATTTCTATTAATTTTGGCTTTTATCTTTCTTTTTTGATGAAAAGTAGCCCATTTGTAAGCATAAATGCTCAAGGCTCTGTTATATCACAGAGGGTGTTTTGAATCAAGCCCATAATGCTCTGCAATGTGCATATACTGTACTGTACTAAACACATGTCAGTACTTAGGGATAAAAAGTGTTCTTGAAGTTTAAGAACCACAAGACATTTCATGATCATGCTAAAAATCCCCTAAGTACTAGCTTTTTGTGGGCTAAAATGAATGTAGAAGTCAGGATTTTGATGTGTTAAGAATAGGATTTTTATGTGATCACATGACCCTATTGAGCTGAAATTTCCCAAAACTGGTGCATTGTGGGATTGACTCAAAACACTCTCTGATAAATATCAGAAGCATAGATGCTTTTAAGGCCAATGGAAGTTGATTAGTTTCCTGTTGGAGATTTTAAACTAGTGATAAGGTTTGATTTCATTATTCATTATTTACTGTCATTTCATTATTACATCTAAAGGCGTGTTGAATATGACAGAAAGCACAATAATGGGACCAGAAACCTACCACAAGGGGGGAAAATAATTTTATTAATGTGTTAATGTTAACTAGTTTAACTTTTCCATAGGCACCCCTACTTTCAATTTAAGGTGAAAAAAATATAACTTTTTCCATTTAATTATTTCCACGATACGATATTAGTTTGAGAATACCATTGGAGTATATAGGAAATGTGTAAAATGTTTTTAAAATTAGAACAAAGTATTGCATATTGGTCTACTATGGCTTGTAATACTACAAATAGCAGCAAGGTTTTACCATGGTAAAATCATATTGTAATATATTACCAATTCTGTAAAACACAACATAACAATAGTACTGCTAATGTGACATGTCAAGGACGGATACATGCGAAATGAATGGTAACGTTAACACTCCTCGCCCTTGTGTAACTTTTAACCAATTATCTATAGTAGCCATAGTGAAAACTGCCATATTTTGGTATCTGCTATAAGATGCACAATATATCATAACATTAGCACCATTGCCATCAAAAGATAATAACTTTAGCAGGGCCTCCATCCAAATTCTGTCACGATTAAACAACTTCCGTCAAATAATTAGTAACTTTGGCGTAATACGACGATCGACATTGGATAGCGCCATGCAGCGCTCGCGCTAAGGATTTTATTTGTGTAGCAATTTTTGCAACAGCTCTTGCTTTGATCATATTGATAGTGCAAACGTATGGGAAAAATTGCTACACAATCTTAAAATTGCATAGCATATGACAGAAAATGTGTAGCAAACTCTTACAATGTATGCTAAACAAGCTATCGCGAGCCCTGGCGCCATGCATGTACCCACTGCGACAACATCGTGCACGCGTAATCTATACAGTATGTGTATCCATGCATGATCATCTATCGTGAATACAAACAAGCACAATTATATTGAATTTCTACACACACGCTCAGGTTTCGTGGCCCATAGACTGCACCATTCTGTGCAATTGTTACTTGTAATATTATTGACGGAATGATTTAGGTACCAGATTATAAACCAGAGCATCAATGATGCAGAAGCCTATCAAGTGATGGTATTCAAAGAGGACAATGTTTTTGTGACATCCTTACTTTACTTACAATGGAAAATACTATGATAAACAAATTAACTTGGTACAAAAAATGCTGGTAATTAAGAACACGGTGGTTCTCAAACCACAAGTCTTGCCCCTCTTTGTGATCACAAAATGTGTAACATTTTGTATGATGGGGTTAAAAGGTCATAAAGTGGTCAATGGGTGTCATTCTCTGAACATACCCATGAGAGTGGCTTTTCTGACCAAGCTAGGCTGCAATCGGCTCAATTGTTTAGGCTGAAGAGAAACAAATTATATAAGTTTTCAAAAACTGCCAAAATGACCCTTTAATTGGCACACATGAGCTTTGACCCAATCTGTTAACACCCCATATATGGGGTGCAACCGCTGACTCGTGACCCATAGATATGGGTCACAAGTCAGCAGTTGAGTGATTCTTCTAGCTGAATTTGGTTTCAATGCATGTGACCTTTGAATCCAATCTGTTACAAGGCGGTTCTCGAACCACAAAGGTCCCCCCACCCGTCGCGATAGTAAATGGAGGGAAATATAATTTTAATATCACAGTGAGAATTGTGATGGAAATAAGTGGTTCTCAAACCACTGAGGCTACTGCCATAGCAGTTGCAATTTGACGGTATCAAACGTTGACTACATTGACCATACAACTATTTGTAGTTATTTGACCTTAGATGACCCTACTTGACCTTGAAATGACCTTCACAATTTTCGGTTTAGAAATGTTGACCACATCCACAATGTTTTGGGGCAGTGGATCTTCTGACCAAGATTGGTGATTATAGCAATTTATCTATGACAGAAAAACAAATTCATAGATTTTCAAAAAATGCCCCTTAAAATAAGTGTATAAAGTCTTGTGCACTCCTGTTTGTGTATAAGGGGGGGATAGAGTCCACATGGGGCCCCCCTCTGAAAACCACTTTGGCAGTGGAATTTTTAAACAAACCTCTGGTCACTGATGGGGTACATCAAAACAACCACATAACAGGGAAAAAAATGAAAATCAGTTGTACGGATTCAAAATAGCGGTCCAAAAAACGATTTTTGCAACGCGCACCCAATTCGCCCACCAAAAAGAAACAACACTTTCCTGAAGGACCTTTTCCATAAAATTTGGTTCATAATAGGAAATCATCAATACATTTACATTGCTGATTTTATTTTTTTAAAGTTACTCGAGTACGAATTAAGGGCCAAAACAAATTTTGAATAGTGCCACCAAAATAATTGCGCTAATTAGCATAACAACGCCATGGCCGGTTTCAATTTTTTTGCCAACAAAATATGCGCAACTGATATTTAGGCAATTGCATAAAAATTTGGGCAAAAATAATTGACCATTAAAAAATGGCACACAAAAACAAAATGTTGGGTCCATGTGAAAAACAAAATGTTGGGTCCATGTGAACCCTCCCCCCCCATACACTTAAATGTTATTTGGCCCAATCTGTGAACACCCTATTATGAACCTTGGAGCAAGGGTTCTTCTGACCTAATTTGGTTGAAATTGGCCCAAGAGTTTGGGCAGGAGAGAAACAAATTGCAACACTTTAACCAAAATGACCGGACAGACATAAAGACAAACATTTATCTGTTTTAAACACTATAAATAAATATAAATGTCTGAAAAACTATTAACCTAAGCATTCACTCTTGCTATAATTATATAGGTTTATTCTGTTAACAAAAAACTGAAGTGTGAGGACAAAGGATCACTTTTCAAAAGTCCACTAATTAGTTAATTAGCTAAATTAGCTAATATGTATGCAATCGTGTATGCATGTCATGCATACACGCACACATGCACACGCACACATGCATGCATGCACACACACACACACACACAAACAAACATACACCCTTACATACATACACACAAACACATACAAATTGGTTTCTTGGTCTTGCTCTGAGCAAACGGATTTGTTCAATTGTTAATTCTTATTTTTGACATTTGTTTACAACACACACACACATGTTGGCACACACCTACAAACATGATGACAGCCAAAGAGTCGGGCACAGACAGGCATAGACATGGAGACACATACACGGACACACACATACACACACAGGGAAATTCCAGACATTTTAAATTGGGAAAGAATTTGGATTTTTACAGGGGTAGAGGATATTATACTATGAGCAATCACTTAGTGTCAAATTCTATTCTGAGGAAATATAAACCATTTTTAAATTACTCATGTACAGAAATGTTGCATTATATTAATGATAACATATCTTAGGGCTCTTGCCGAAAATGCCGACCGCACAACAGACAGAGGTACTGAGTGTGTTACACCAACAGACATGGGGCGTGTCCTTGCCAAGTCTGAGTAGCTAGTGTAAATAAACATGCCAGCACACTGACTAACACAACTAAGGCTGCTAGGCTGCAAATGCATCAAGGCTAGCATTATTAACATAACAGCTAGGACAAGTGATGCTGCATGCAAAAAAATGCCTACTAATTTTCACCTTGGAAATCAGGGCAAAAATACAAAAAGTACCCCCAAAACCCAATTTGAATTCAAAATTTCAAAAATTTGTTTCATAGAAAGTACCAGCAATTTCAATACTTGCATAACTGTGATTTTCACAAAAAAAAAAAAAAAAAAAATTCAGGGATTTTATTGATGTCGAAATCTAAACCCTTTGAATTACATCTTTGTAACAATCAAGGAATTTCATACAAAAAGAAACTTCACACTTGTATCATTTTGTTAATTTATCATGCCAGAATGTTTGTTTCTATAATCATTAAATTGTCATTTACTATAGCTATACTCTAGCGAACTTACCGTCGAAGACGATCGAGCACGGCTGTTTTAAACAAAAAATTAAAAAAATCTACAAGCAACTTTTCATTCCGTTCTTTTCCATACCAACGTATTTCTAATTTATTTGATTAGTTTTAGTCGATGTTATATATAATATTACATTTTAAAGCCCGATGAGGAAAAAAAAAAAAAAAAAAAAATACCCCCAAAACCCAATTTGAATTCAAAATTTCAAAAATTTGTTTCATAGAAAGTACCAGCAATCTCAATACATTTACATTGCCTGAATTTTATTTTTTTTAAAGTTACTAGAGTACGAATAAGGGCCAAAACAAATTCTGAATAGTGACCACCAAAATGAATTTCTCTAATTAGCATAACAACGCCATGGCCGATTGAATTTTTTTGGCCAACAAATACGCGTCACTGATATTTAGGCAATTGCTAAAAATTTTGGGCAAAATGATTGACCATTAAAAAATGGCACCCTCAAAAACAAATGTTGGTCCATGTGAAAAACAAAATGTTTGGGTCCATGTAACCCGCCCCCCCCCATACACTTAAATGTTATTTGGTCCTCAATCTTTGAACACCCTGTATGAACCTTGAGCAAGGGTTCTTCTGACCTAATTTGTTGAAATTGGCTCAAGAGTTTTGTCAGAGAGAAACAAATTGCAAACACTTTAACCAAATGCCGGACAGACATAAAGACAAACCTTTATCTGTCCTTCTTAAACACTATAAATAAATATAAAAGCTGAAACTATTAACCTAATGCATTCACTCTTGCCTATAATTTATATAGTGTTTATTCTGTTTAACAAAAAACTGAGTGTGAGGACAAGGATCACTTTTCAAACAAGTCCACTAATTAGTTAATTAGCTAAAAGCTAATGTTATGCAATCGTTATGCCTGGCATGCATACACGCACACATGCAACCTGCACACATGCATGCATGCACACAATGCAGCATGCACACACACCCTACACACACCTCACACAAACATCCATACACCTTACATACATACACACAAACACATACAAATTGGTCTATCTATTGATAGGCTGAAATTAACATATCTTATTCAATTTCGCACTGGCATGACATGACTGACCACCAGCCAGATGGAAATTGATAGATGTTGTTCGATCTCGGGACTGGCTGTTGTTCCCGCTAGATTTGAAAAAGCATTGGTTATTGCACAATATTGACGGAGGTACAATAGCAAAAAAAAAAAAATGTTAGTTCTATATATGCCATACCAAACAATGATTTTTTCATATTTTTTTTGTTTTAAGATTTATCCAATTGATTTCCCCATTTACAGAAAACAATAAGCAACTGTATGGTAAGGGGTCAAAATAAACCCCCACCCCTTTATTTTCCCCCCACCCTTTTTAAGAACGCCACCCTTTTTTATAAAAAATCGAACCCCCACCCCCTTTTTGTGAAACTATGGCGGCAATTTTGGAACAAATCTCCACGGTGATACTATCTTGTATATTGCATCATACATGATAAAATATCAATAACAATTATTTGTCATACATGTCCATTGTAATAAATAAAATTGTGATAGTGACCGTGACAGATTACAGGAAAAATGTAACAAAAATTCAGTTAGCCGTACCCAAAATTGTGGAAGTAAAAGTCAACTTTAAAGTTTTGTAACTTGAAAACGAGAGCCACCTTCAGATACTTAGGAACTGCATCATGAGATAAGTCTCTCTTTTAAATGAAGCTGTCATGAAAAAAATTGACAGAGTTCCGGTCCTTCGACCGCCCCCTTTTTTGGGAACCGTCATGTAGGAAAATAAATTCATCAGAGATTTTTTATAAGAATCCATGAAATCGAGTAAAAAGTCAACTAAAATGCTCATATACTGGAACCCAGCAACCTACTCGCCCCAATTAACAGTAATAATATTATTTGATACTAGCCATGATGGAGCAATACAAAAAGGCAAACAGACAAAATAAACATGGTAACACGTTCATCACCCTATACTTATCCCTCTGCCCTTAAGTTAACTTGTACCAACTAACTGCATATACAGTTAAATTGTTAAATATGAAAATAAAAAGTCGGGAGTAAAACGGTGTTGGAAACCAACTTTGTAGTATTGTAGAATCAATTCACGCCAGTTGTTGGAATTGCATGAAGTGTGTGTGTTTTTCCAATTCAACAACCGCTGACCGACATAATTTTGTGATTTCCCTCCGATGGCAAATGGGGAAATCGGCTAAAAATTCTTGGCCTAGCCTAGGTAAATGTTAAACCCTTTCGTCAACCGAGCCGTTTAAATTAGCCATGGTTCAGTCAATTTTTGACCGGTCTGGAGCAGGTCAGTTTGAAAATCAATTATATTTGACTTCACAACAATGCAACTATTGCGCTGCCCAGCTGACAAATCCCTGAAGTATTGCGGGGGAATCGACTATATTTACCGTGTGTAGAGGTAGCGATTGTTGGCAAAACATCTCAGCCACATTATTTCCGAATTTTTATACATCGTTTTCACATTTTTTAATTAGTAATGGAAGCTTATCGAATTTCACTTCATGTAGAGTTTTTTTTTGCAATTTATGATTTCACACCCCCACCCTTTTATTTTTTCCCCCACGCTTTTTTAGAACCCACCCGTTTAAGGGACAAAAAAGTTACCCCCGCCCCTGTTTTACAATTTTCGGCAACTCAAACCCCCACCTATTAAAGCGTGCCGTACAATCAGTGATTTAGCAACTGGTAAACTACATTGAAGTTAGATTCCCATTGGCTAATAAATATTGCTAGTGTTACATGGTGTACATGATGGATTACAGTAACAATAGCACTGTCTGTTTGTAGCCCTCCAGAAAACCAATGGTATGGCTTTTTGCCCCCAAAATTATGTTAAATCATGGACAAATATGTATTAAACATGATATTTAATCAACAATAAGGAATTCCTTTAAAAATATGCTTGAGAACATTTTTAGAAATGTTGTTATTGAATGGTAGATTTTCCATCAAAATTTACGGAAATATTAAAGTAAAGTTTATGAAAAATTGTCAAAGTGTTTGAGAACCCATTCAAATTATCTTCAATATATGTATACAGGTATATAAACATATTAACACAGTAATTTAGGGAATTCAGTAATTTAGTAAAAATATGTGCCATTAAGAAAAATTGAATGTTATAGTACCCATTATTATGCTTTCTGTCATATACTACTACCCTTATATTTATTACATAAAACAAAGTTTACAAGTGCCTAATTAACAAAACAGGGGTATTTGCAGGTTTATTTCTCAAAGAGTTTAAAATCAGTTAACATTTTCGCACTTAATACAATGACAAATGGGACAAAAATCTGGAGGAAATTTATTAAATTTATGGTATCCTGTGACACCCTCCCAAGGAAACTGCTGTTGATGCTAGAATATTTTGAGCAACTGAAAATTTGTTTTTATTATCAAATTTCTAAGAAAAACAATTTTTGCACAAAAGAATTAAATATTTGCCACAGCGGCAAATGTGATGCGTACTCCAACAGGAAACTAAGATCAATTTCCCTTGGTCTTAATAAATACACTCCTTGACTCACCTAATAATTTCCAAGTTAATCCAACATTAAAATACTACTTCTCACCTAAAGGTCTTTTCATGTTTTTTAAATTCAACTCTCTGATTGACCAAGGATATTTTAGCAATAATATTTATCATGCCTGTTTTTTGTTTGTTTGTTTGTTTTTTTTAAACTTACCTGTATATCTCTCCAGAGTCCGTAGCGGCTACTACATGAGGTCCACTACCAAACGACAATAGACACACGGTCTTCTTGCACAGAAGCTCAATCTTCTTGGGTGTCAGAGTGCTCTGGACATCTCCCAAGCCAAGGCAGCCTAGGAAATGAACAAACAAAGAATAGAATCAATGATTGTAAAATACAGAATACAAGTAAAAACGACTGCTTCACTAACAGTGCAGATGATTTCTCGTATGCACATACTCCCAGTATGCAATTTTGTCCAATTGAATCGCTTAGAATTGGCCCAGCACTTAACCCTGATTTTGTGTTGTATGCATGCATATGGCAGTAGCACAACAGGCAGGGGGCAAAGGGGGAAGGGGTAGGTTGTCACCCCAGAAAGCTATGACCAGGAAAGAAAAAGCTTCAAATCACGCTAATCAGCCCTTTTTTGCCTGCTCATCACAAAATTTTCACCTCCAAAGCAGGAAAATTTGACTCAAAACCACCTCCAACCAAGAAAATCTGCCTCAAAACTCAGAATTTTCCCTCTCTGACAATTGACCCCTGTTACGACCCTGGACTGCATGCACATTGATATGCATCAGTGAGTACACTTGATGCATAATCAATTGATGCCTATTGTAGAAATCACAAGGTTGAGTTAGATCAAAGAGTTAGGTTGGAATAATCATCATTTATATAGAACTTGAATTTCTTAACCATTTGACTGTCTATCAAATTGGTGTATAATGTGTGCAGAAGTTATTTTTGAAGTCACTATTTAAGTTTCACTTCCAGTTCACAATCAAAGGTCACTTCTGGGGTCATGACCTATAAAGACAGGGTCATATAACATCCATGATGGGACCACTAAAGTGGTAGGGTCATATTCAATTAAAATTAAAGTACCTTGTTTCCAATATCTTCACAGCGTAATATTATGCACACAGCGTTAAGTTCTGAAGGATAACATACACCTTCTGTGGTCAAATGGCTAAACACATGCAAAATTTAACTGTTTTACTTTAAACTTTATGGCTGGTATTCTGAAAGGGAGTCTAACTTTAGACCTGGGTTTAAACCAGGGTTAGTCATACATGAGTGGACCTTTTTTCCTTTCAAAATACTGTGAAAGTTATGTAACAAATGAGAAAATTCTTCATGGATGGGCCATTCCGGTCCATCCATGAGGAATTTTCTCACCCATTATAGCACATTTTTAGAGATGTTGGAAGGAAAAAAAGTCCACTCATGTAGGACTAACCCTGGTTTAAACCAGGTCTAAAGTTAGACTCCTTTTCAGAATACCAGCCTTGGCTATGATACTAAAATGTTTCCTAGCAGCAACTAGCAGGTGTTTCCATATGAACCATCAAGCAAAAGTTTGTAAATTCCTGTATACATGTCTAGGTCTCTTTTTTCTGATCAAAGCTTGTTCTACTACATGCAATGTTTATTTTTACAGTATATTGATAAAAATATATTAGAAGAAAAAAGGGTTCAGGTTTTTTAAACACACTAAACCCCTAAAACTATGCTTCTCTGCAATTCTAGCATTACAAGAAATTTCTTCCTTATTTCTTTTCTGTTAATTTAACATGATAATGTACCTGAAGGTAAAGTTTGAAACTTCAGTCACTGAGGCTATCACGCCATTCCCGCCAATAAAAAAATCCAAGATTACAACACCCTGGCTAGAGTTGTTAACGTTACAATATTGTATGACTTACCATTGTGATTATTTCCCATTGCATATATGTCCCCATCCTTTGTGATGAAGATGGCTTCGTTTCCAACGTTACCAAACACACAGGCTAAGGTGATACTGTTGAGGAGATCCTCTTCAAGAAGGCTAAATATCGGCCACTTGGCCACATCATATACGTTGGTCATTTCTCAGGCTTGAAGATATCTCTACACTATCTCTGAAGTTATTCTTTCAAACAAATGATACAAATTACAAGGTTATAACATAACAGTAGAGGTGGGCTATATAGTGGGTTATATTTAGGTCACAGTTTCAGATCACAGGGAACACCAGAGATAAACTGATGACTTTATTAATGCAGCCATGCTGACCCCAATTTTAAAGGTGCAACAAGAGATTTCACATATCAGGTGTCCCTAAAAAAATCGAAAGTACTGATTTTTGCCCTGATGTAAAGCTTTCCATCAAAAATATTCCCATCTGAAAGGATTAAGCTGAGAAATGTTTCTTTTGTACATAAAGTTGAAATATCTAATTTCGTACAGGAGCAAATACGAAATTCAGCGTATGTTTTATATTGAAATATAAGCAAATTAAAATCACCTTTTCTCTCTCTTTTAAGACATTTCTGTAGCCAAATACGAGGTAAGAAATCTATTGAGTGTCTAGTCTATATGAAATTACCTTTATGACACAATTTTTGGGTGTTTCAAAATCTCTTGTTGCACCTTTATTAGAAAAGGCAGAATGGTTATGTTTGGACTAGTAACAAACCATTTGGGCAGTAAAGATTTTGTCTGTGCCATTTTTGTATTTCTGAGGGTTTGGGGAAAACTGTGCAATTTTAATTTCTAGTAACATTTCAAACTAAGCGTGGGCATGTTGAAAACATGCAAATCGCCGACCCGGGGCCGGGGGGTGCACTCAAGTTTCATTTGGGTAGGGGTGTGCGGCCCACAGGGCAGCACCTTGGACGTTGTGAATTGACAAAACATCTCATTTGACACTTGGAAATACTTGGAATAAATTAGAATCTGAAAGACTGAAATGTTGATGCTATGTGTTTCATGTTAGGGTAGAGAGATTCCATTATAATCCCACCCCCTAAATTCAAGCTAATTTCAGGTTAAAAATAGGTGGGACTATACTAGGGTCAGTAATTATTAAGGCCAATGCCTATAATATGCTCACCATGTAAATGAAGCAAATTAAGTCAGAACTTTTATTATTATTATTATTTCTGTTTTATTTTTATGTATTTACTAACTGGCTTATGCGCCACTCAACATTTGGGGGTGTAGACCAAAAAAATAATATAATGTATTAAAAATAATATTAAAAGACAAAGAGTGTGCAAATAATGACATCTGTTGATTTCCTTACAATTAACAAAAAAAGCCGCCACCACCAGGATGATGTTTTGACCAAAGACTGAGTCTGATATGCTGGTCAAGGATGAGATAAATGATATGAAAACAATGATAAGGGTTAAGGGATTGTGAATACAGACTAGTTGTATTGATGGCCATGCATGACCGAGCAAGATGATTTTTAAGTTAAAGACACTATCAGTGATTTGCTAATCAGCAAATCGAAAAAATCATCAAAAATCAGATTTTTGCATGTATGCAACAAGTACAGGTATCCTAACATGCCCTGCAAATGATAAGACCAGAAGCAACCTAATAAGGACAGAATCGGAGATTTTAGTCATTACTGTCCGAACGGACACTTATTACAACACGTAATTGAATGGAGAATTGTATCTTGGAACACTGCCGTTTTCTTCCTTTTCTGTCAATTCTACAGCTGGAAAAGGTAACTTATGAGAATTCTACAGACTTATCCTTCACTTTGAAGCTATTCCTGCAAATTTCAAATATTTTTCAAATCACTGATAGTGTCTTTAAGATATTCATTCAAGGTCCATGCTTGTCAGTTCTTGGGTGGGTTAATTGGCAAAACCAAGTTATTTCATGTAAACAGCTGAACTCTGTGTTGAACGACCTAAAATGGCATGGGTACACATATGTGCACCCGTCAAGACCCCGTCCCCCATTTGCAAGCCTGGAAAAAGTGTGGGAACTGGGATTTTACTATTTGGAGGGAAAATTTTGTCATACATAAAGAAATTTATACAAAAGAATTGAAGGGAAATTTTGCAATCTTGGAGGGAAATTTTGATAGTGTTCCCGGGAAATTTGGCATTTTTTTCCAGCTCTGCCCATTCGTGCCTCTTTTGTAGTTCTTTAGACCAAGGAGGTATGATACCTCCATGTTTAGACCACCAGTTCATGTATGCTTTGCAGTTCTTAATCTTAAAGGTCCATGGTCCGATCGCTAATAGCCTCGTCCCCAGGGACCCCAGATTTTACCGGAAGTGGTCAAAATTTTGGTATCAGAAGAAAGCTACTATTTTTCTCATTTACCCTGTGAAATCTTAGGGCTAAAGGATGTATGGTTTGGATGTTATGAGCGAAAATATGCCCCATTTTGGTTGACCAATATTAATTTTACAGAGTACTCTATGGGGATTACAAAATCATGTTTTTAGCTCTCACTTCAAAATGGTTGAAATATCGCGCAAAACTTTACAGACATGGTTTTGGAATGAAGGCCATTCTATCAAGATGAAAAATTGAAACATATGATTCCGAAAGAGATGGAGATGGTGTGTGCAGTGGTTTTCAATACACTTTCCTCTGTGTTAGTGGGTTATATCCTAATAACACAGATTCCATCTGTGCAGCTGTAAGATTGTGGGGCGTAGACCAAATACATTGTAACCTTCTGTAAAAATAACAAATTCCGTACTCCCAACAAGGGGTGAAGACAAACCCCGATGTTAGATCTAGACTGGATAAGGGGTATGGCTTTTGTTTGTTTGCTCGTATCCACAAGTCATTGGTAATGGCTTGTGGTGGTGTCAGGATTTGTTCAACTAGTGTGCTGATCCGGGGCCGCGTGTATCCATGATACGGACGCTCCTAACATGGCCCGCTATTTGAGGCTGGGGCGTATTGGGAACAGTCAGGGGTTTTCACCCTACTCTTATTCGACACTGACTGCGATGTACATGTACAGTTGTGACTCTCTGTACACGGGACCGCCGGCTTAACATCCCCTCCGAAGGACGGGATGCTTTCATGATCCATTTGCCCAATTCCAAGTGAACCATGGAGGAGAGCGGTATTCTGTATTTAATCAATAGCTGGTGTACAGATCAAATCCAGAATAGTACCCGAATAAATCCCAGCAAGTGCCACGACCCCACCGGGATTCGAACCCGGGAATTTTGATGGTAAATTTGCGCCAGAGGCAAGCACCCTAACCGCTAGGCCACGCTCTCCCACAAGGGGTATGGCTGATAGGCCAAGAGAATGAAAGTTTTAGATAAATTTTTAGATAAATTTGCATTATTTGCATCTGCCGAAAAATTTCATTAAAAAGTTAATTATTTGCATAAATTCTCTTCATCACAAGAAATCAAGTTGAAATCAAATCATTATTCAAACAGCTGCAAAGGGATACAATAGTATGACCCTGAACATGACACATTTCTATAATGTGATCAGTCCTTCAGCTCTGGAAAATCACAAACTCTCACAACTTACAAATCAATGAGTGAAAATACATTTTATGAATATGAAATACAGCCTCATGCTATTTCATTTGAAAAATATCTGGATGCAAATCTAAAACTTTAATTCTCACGGCCTTACAAGTTACAGACGGAGACAGACGAACAGACGCCGACAACAACGACAGATTTTTCTATGACAAAATCCCCCTTATAAGCATTGATTAGGGGACAACAAAATCAAATAGGAAATAATTTTGTATTGTGCCACCAGCCACCACCCATGAATTTGGCAGCCTCAATGGAATAAATTGCATGTTGATGGATGTGGTGGCAGTCTAGTCCCAATAGGTACCCATATATACTTCATAAGGGTACCACACACTGACATAGGAAGTCGATGTCAATGAAATTCCCATTGAGTGTTGATGAAGCAAAAGTTTCACCTCATTTTCTCTGGAAGTGATGAAAGCGTGCAATAATTATTCACAATATCCATGTTCTATTGATCGAGAAACTCTATCCGTCAACTGCACCAGTTGACGGATAGAGACCGGGAGATTATAAATTCAGGCGGGCCTGCGTTGCAGAAAAATTCGACGATGGATATGTAAATTAGTTTCTCGCCAGTCGACTGCACTTGCAAAGACTTAAGCTTCCAGATCGGATTAAGTTTTTTCACTGAGGATGCCTAATAGCAAGGATTAACCGGTCATCTTGGTGTAACTTTCGCCCATTTCTGGTACCTTAAGGCTTATAACAGTGGATGTAAGTTAGAATATTCGAACAAATGTTTCTATTATGTTGTAAGGAGAACACATGCAGGGTAATTTTAGCAGTATAAGAAGTGCATTTTGTGGTTTAAATCTTAATGAAAAAATAACGGCAACATACAAAAGTAAAAGATAACACTGCCTGAAGTCACATATTGGGACAATACTAGAGTCCTGTGGGACTATAGCAGAATATGAATCTTCCTAGTGGGGCCGCCCAACTCGATGTATTTTTATAAATTTTATGTGCGTACCAAGTGTTCACGCTGGCCACGATTTATTGAGGAGACTGTAGTAATGCTACTTCAAATCTACCTAACAATCAGCTCGACTGTGCTGTGGCTGTGCTGTACTGTTCTGGAGTTTTTAGCAAGACCCATGGACATGATGGACCTGAGGCTGAAGAGATTGTCCACCCATCGAATGTGTGTCTCAGCTTTGCTCATACAAACCCTCAGACACACGGACAGACATAGGATTGCAGAGCAGCATGTTTGTTGACATCATTTTACTGTTACTTTCATTTGAAGGAGTGCACCCCCCCCCCCCCCCCCCCCCCCCCCTTCTACTTGGAATACAAAGACTGTAATTACTGGGCAATGTATAAGTGCAATTGTGTGTGCACTCAGTCTTGCACGCCAAAACATAAAACAACAATGATTGACCTCCCATTCAGGGGCGGATCCAGGATTTGAAAACGTCACAATTACCGGTGGCTGAAAGGCTGAAATTGCCAAAATAGCTCAAATGGGCTGATTTGCAAGATTTTGCAGAATTACGGGAGGCGCGCGCCCCCTCCCTAGATCCGCGCCTGCTTCATAGGTATCCCATAATGGCAATATTGATTGGGTGAGAAACTACTCTTGACATCTTCCTTTGTTCTCAATGTCTACAGAACACAGAAACACTTCTAAATATCTGATGCACAATTTCCAAGTTCTCTTGGTTTTTCCTTGATTAATGGAGCATTGGAAACAAATGTTTAAGGATCAGGTTTAGCACTAAGTTTTGAAATAAGGGGTCCAGTGGACCCCTTAAGAACCCGGAATGCAAATTTTGGGGTCAATCGCAAATTCTGGGGGTCCACATTTTTTATGGTTTCAAAAATTTGCAAGGGTCATCTTCATTCAATCACTAACAATGCAATACTGTAGCAGTCCAATATAGCTGCCATAGGCTGACCTGCTCCAGGCCTACAAAAAAATGTTTTTATTTATCCATCTTTCGGGACCTTTAATAGTAATGGACAAAATTTTCTGTCGCGCGTAGCGCGAAGTCCATACGGCCTGTTTTTGAACCTTTTTTGTGTAAATTTTAAGGCCATTAATTTACAAACATATAGAAATATTTACTATAATAATGCATGATTCAAAGCTGTAGTTAAAAATGTCAGTTGGAAACGTAGACAAAAAAGGTATACATGTAATGTTTAGTCAATTAATTGTACATATTAAGTTGGAACAGTGTATTTTATTGTAAAATGACAATATTATTTTTCTTTAATAAAATGCCAAACAAGACCAAAGACAACTACACTTGACTTTCTGCTGTTTTTTTTTGAATTAGAAAAAAATCATTGTCCACTAAAATATTGTTCAAACAAGAACGTTGTTTCTCAAAGCTCCCCTCCCCTCCCATTAAATTAAAATAAAAACTATCAGAATTCTACAACCCACCACCCCCTCCCATCACCACCAGTTCTGGCCACCAGATGCTTTCTAAATACACCCAGTATCAGAAAGGGGATAGTGCCAAGGGTGAGCCACCTGCCGCCCTGGGAGGTGAACCTTAGGTCAGTGGGTATTATGCGTTGTTGTTTACCATGGTTACAGTTTTGACAGGCTCCACATTATTGATTACAAGGCTAGTGGTTACATTTAAAGGCCGACCAGAGATTTCCTGAGGAGGGCGCCCTCATTCCAAAAATAATCGTGTTTTTGCATGTAAATAATGCTTGTCCATATACTAATCACTGTGTGAAATGCTAAGTTAAATCGAATTTCTATATAGAACATCACAACTTTGTATCAAATTCAGGATCCGGAATTTTTGTTATACACAGTATCTATGGGACGTAATGCTACACATAAATGGTACTGCATCAAAACGCAAAATCCGATTCATCTCAAATTTCGGAATTGTGCATTTTAGGTTGCTATCTATAGTTCTAGTTACTAATTTTTGGTCATATATGACACACAAAAAAATAATATTTGAAAATCTTGAGTCGAATTTAACTATTTGAGGTGATAACATTTAATCATGGAGGTACTGATTTTATGGATCTTTTATGTTTTAAAAAAAAAACGATATGCACATAAACATGATTAAGTAGAATTTGGATAAATAAAATGGCTCAATATGTATGTTTTATATTTCAAGAAAAATTGGGGAGGTTTGGAATTATCATTTTGATGAAAACTTTGAATGAATTTCTCAAGCAGAAACTCACTTCACGGGTTAATGATGAAAAATAAAGATATGAGCTACTGTTCGAGAGGGACCGGCCAAGAAAGAAACTTTATTTGAAGTAATATTAATAGGCCCCAATATGTTGGCATTGCGATTAATGATCAATATTCTGCTTTATACACTTGTTGAAAGACCGCGAGGAGGGATATGATATACCTGTATCTCTGTTCTACTTTTGAAATTGAAAAAAAAAAGGCTGACCTTGTTCGACCATGCTGCTGAAAGTAGGCAGTTCGCAAAATGTTAAATCATTGGGATAGCGGGACCAGCTGATCTGGGGTTGAGTACACTTGATTTGGGAAGTTTGCTGATGTCAATGAAAAGGCAACACATTCTAATAAAAACTAATAATATACTGAAGACTGATGTTTTCCCCGATGTTTTTTTTAAACCACAACTCCTACAATTTGCTCAGACTGGCCGACATTTACGCAAATAGCCAGGTAACTCTTGGGGTTTAGGACTATATTGTTATTCAAATGCTATCAGCATGCGGACTGCTTCCGAAGACTGACGTTTGATCACAAACTAATCATTTTTTTTGGAACTCATTGATGCACAAGACAACGTTCATTTTGAACTATAATCTTTTAGTTTGAAGCTTATTTTTTTTTCCAATATTTTCCCCCGCTTAAAATTTTTCTTCGGCCTGAGAGTTTCCTGGGACCGACGGTCCGTGTATTTGTAGGCCTGCATGACAATCGCCGGAGGACAATAGTGGCGGGGGATTTCCCCCTTTCATCATGTTTATGACTTTCACTTATGCGAATAAGAAATGAAAAACAGTAACTGTAAATTTCGGGATTTATGCAACGCGAAAATGACAAATTCATCATGGGAATTTTTGATCATTTTCTGAGTGTAAACTTGTAAAATGTCAATTTTAACTTTTTTTGATGAAAGTCAGGAGTCTTTTTTCGGGGATTTTTTTGCGCGTCCCGCTTGGACCGTTAGCTCACAAAATTTTATTTTAATCGTCCGAAAACGACAAAACGAGCGTCCTGGACAACCAAAACGACAACCTAGTGCGACCCCTGCTAAGGATGCTATAGGATTAAAGCAATAATTCGTACATTTGTTTGAAGAGCGCCCCCCATTTCAAAATTGCATATTTTTGCACAGTTACGTTTGGTAAGTGTCTAGGAAACTATACCTCAAACGAAAATGCTAAAAAAAAATGTGTTATTTATCATAAAATAAGGTGATTTTTAATATTAAGAATTGGGAATCCCAGCTTGGACTTTACGGCAGAGCTGGAAATGTATGTATGCTCGTCCACGATGAAATGTGCCACCTCGAGAAAATACCCTCTAACTTGACTTTCCTGAACCAATACACAACTAATGGATGAGCGTAACAGGTACATGGCGCTATTTCCCGGCTCTTTTACACATTGGAAGTCCCTTTTCACGCAGCCGTTGAATTTTTATCGGGATCCCGATAAATAATTATTCTAACTATGCATCGATTGTTCTTTTGAGAAAGCACGGGAATCATTCGGTTACTACTTGCACTGTCCATGTGACCTTTGACCCCCAATCTATTGTTAGAGGTCCCAAAGAGTTAGCACTGATTTATGATTCATTACTCACTTTGTAATGAGTTAAACTTATACAAAATTAGCATATAAAATTTATAATTTATCTAAGTACATAATTAAAAAAAAACTAGACCGATTCCAAGGATACTATGCCCGTCAGGTTGATGTGGAAGTACACAAAGACTTCAATGAACAGTAGGTAATCAGCAATAATCAAGTTTTCCCAGATGGGCAGTTGGGTAAACAATTACCATGTAACTAGTTTCATCGGTCGTTGAGTGGGAACTTGAGCCCTACCAGATGACATAGGTATTCTAGCAATATAAGCCCTTGATATTTTGTGTATTTTGACCTTTGAACCCTTACCGATGGCTCACAGAGCGCGGTCACTGTGTGACTCTTTTTCACTTTCATTGATGCCTACAAGATGACATAGCTATTTTAGGTCATTAAGCTTCTTTTAATATTTGACCCCTAGCTGACCACCCATTTTACCTTTTTGATCCCAAAATGTGCACATAAGTAATAGAGCATTTTTCCAGTGGTTTCTTGTGAACACATTCGACATAATACTACTTTTTGGTTATTAATGAGTTTTATAGCGTTTTTGCATATTAAATTACTCATTTGCATATCGTGGACGTGACCCCTATGGCCAATATTCTGTCACGGGATTCGTCTCGACATTATCGCAACTTTTGCGCAGACCTCACCTCTCCAGGTTGTATCGATTTTGCGATATAGCAATTTTGCATATTAAATAAACGGCGCCATTTTGAATTTTAAATGAGTTCCGATATTAATTCTGTGTACAAGCTTTATACACTGACCAAGACGAGCTCATGTGGAATTTTCGTACGTACGCACCTAATCTGTAGAAGAGTAGGCCTCAAGATTTTTAGTTTTTGACCTCTATTGACCCCTACGAGAGGTCAACGGTCAAAATATTTCCACCCCTGGTGCTAACTTGGGTCAGTGTTCTTCTGACCAATTTTGGTAAATATCAGCCCAGCCGTTTGGATAGTAGCATTGTTGAAGCAAGGTACAAAGAAAGAAGAAAGAATAAAGAAAGAAAGAAAGAAAGAAAGAAAGAAATAAATCGAGAGAAGACCGGATAAAATCATGCGGCTGCCAACGCATTATATATTACAAAATTCCTTCGTTGGACACATGGACATTTTCGAGCTTAACCATTCATGGGTATAGTTTATAGCCAGTTTTACCAATGCAACCGTGTACAACTCTCAAAATTTTTGAAAAATTGGGGCGCTCTTCAAAAAATGTGCTAATATTACATTTAATGGTAATCAGTCTATGTTATTCTAGGTAAGTCGGGCTCATATTTATTGTATATTTAGGAAACTGAGGCATGTTAACAAATGGCATCTGGTGTCTACACTGCTAAGGCGTATGAAAGTCGATGTTATGTTTCCGTAACCCCCCGCGTTATGATTTCTACCCGCATTCGAGATGCTGAAATCTCTAAAAAGTTTCATTATTTTGGTATTTTTAAAAAATATTCAAGGTTTTCCTCTTGTATATTCTTGTGAATGTGATTTAGTAGATTTTAAACAAAAGAACAAACTTTGCAAAATCATGTTAAATGTAGGGTGATGGTTTGAAACAATATTGTACTTGATAGAGCATGCTGGAAGGTTGGTGGATATTGCTGTTACTTAAAAATTACGCATAATGAATAATGAAATAGTTGGCCTCATTATGATTGCAAAAATGTTACAGGGAAAAACATAACATTGACTTTCATTGGCCTAATGGGGCGATGTATACAGTGGGGTTTCAAGGTATTACCGGTACACCAGTACACCTTCCTCTGTGGTATATCCCATTAATGTATACTCGTATTGTTCGGCGTGTACGAGATTGGTTAATACGCATCACATGACCATGATGAATATGTGTGAAATAACCGTTTATACATGGCGCCGTGACGAACGCCGAAAGTTGTCAAAAATCAAATTTGATATGATTTCATTTTGTAAGTAATAGTAGCAAAAACGTCTGTATAGAATAAATAAAAAAAAAAAAAATGATTGTTGACATTTGTTTTGTGTATGGCGCCCAGGTTGGTTGTGTAAGATGCTGTAAGAAGAAACTGCAAGGCAAAAGCAACTAGGTCCTATACTTTGCAGGGGAGGGAAATTTTTTTGCTGAAACTTTTGTTTCGAATTAATCATACTAACTTTATTATCAAGCACATAAGCTCATGCTACCAGCTGAATTTGTGACCAATTTAGACAGGAAGGAAAGGTTCTGCTTCTTGCAAGTAAATTTTAAACCAGATTTTATGTGGTTGTCAAAGCAGAAGCGAAAATACTGTAATATTTGCCTGCCAGAAACAACATGAGGGCGTCCTGAATGTAAAGTGAGTCATAGCCTAGCCTAGGTCACATCATCTATTACATGAACGGGGTTCATTCATAGTATTTTGGGTATGAACAAGTTATGGCCCGAGGGCGTGACCGAGGGCATAAAACAAATACCAAAATAGTATATGAAATAACCCCTAACTATATGAACTAACATGCTAAACGTATACACACAGATTCGATCTGTTGCAGATCATGAGAGTGAACTTCATCTTATCATTATTCATTACTAGCTAGTACCACATTTTACAGGACTTACATTCATTGATCATATTTCTGAATGACAGAATGAATCATGCAACATTATAAAGCAACTCTGAGTGGAGCTATAGCAGAATCATGAATGAATTGCAATCATTGAATCAATTCATGATGAAATGGAATTGAAGGAATCTCTTGATCTGGAATCAAATCATTCTCAGACTCCGAATCATCATTCTTCCATGCTCAGTCATTTCACGACGTTCGCTTCGCTTGCAGCTGTGAGCAACAAAAGAAGGCATTACCTTTCCACAAGTCTAGCACTTTCACTTTGCTGGATTAAATCACTGACAACTGAGAAGCAAAAATTATGCGACCTTTACTTTTCTTCTATTTTACCAATCTTAATTTTGTAACAAATTACAGGAAACACGGACAGGTCACCGGAATTTCTAATTTGGTCGATCCAAAACGACTATATTACTGAGGGGTGTAAGGCAGTGTAGGCACTTATTGTGGGGGTATTATTCTTTGTGTGTTACAAAGAGGATAAGTTTAAAAGTGACTGCCCTTTGCTTGATTAAAAACATCAACCATTTAGCTACTTTTTTACTGATTCCCCCTCTTAATTAACATGGTATAGTCCAATTCCTTGCCCTATTTTTAACCTTTCAACTACGGACGAGGTAAATTAGGAATTTTATGCAATCTTGAGTGATCTGGAATGAATGTCAGTCACTTCGACGGCTTGCAAACTCGACCGATACCAACTCGACGGCCATCCAACTCGACGGACAACCAAGTCGACAGTCATACCAGCTCGACCGATAACCATCTCGACCGTCTTATGCCAAACTCGACGTCGAGTGAGTACAACCTCGATCGATCGCGTGCCAACTCGACCGTGTAATGTATCACTCATGCGGGGTTGTTTGGGGCTGAGACGAATATCAGTTTTGGCCAACAGGAACAGAGAGCAGTGGGCCTCCTCGACAGTACTTCCAAAAAAACGTTCATTGGTTTGGCCAAGCTATAGGATAATAGGCATATTGTCATGTGTATGTTAGTGTAAATTGCAAGGTATAGAAGTTGGTGCGATCGATCAACACCGACACCGTGACGATACTTTGGTCGGGTGATTCTGGCCCATTCATGGGTCACACAAAGAGGACAATGATACGATGATTGCCGTTGCCAATGATGGTAATTGGGCCTCGAAGTGATGTACGATTTCCCGAGGCCATCATTGTAATCTGGATGTCTTGGTATTTATATCATGAATCCACATTTTTAAATATGTTCTATTATTGGTCAAGCATTTTATCTATTAAATGCTGGGTTCAAGAAATATTAACAAGTTCTATTGGCCGATTTAAAAAATTGGATGTCTTTTATTGAAAGTTGACCAAAGTATGACTCAAAACACGATAGACTATGGTATCACGTTGAAAGAAAGAAATGGTAACCTTTCTAAGATAGGAATAGTTTTTGCCCAGTAATAATTGAAGTTTCGTTAATTAGATGTATTGACTGTATAAAAACGAAATTTAGACAAAAAAAAAATGTCTAAATTTCTTTTTGTAGAGTGTACATTGTAAATGGTTATGTCATGCTTATTGTTTTTTTGTACTAGGTGCTGAAAAAAATTAACCACAATTAAAGTACCCCTTTTACGGGCATGAAAAAAAAATGATATAGTTACAATGAACCGTACATGAGATTAATATTTATGGTTTATATTCATTCAGACAGTACATGGTTTTTAAAAGCTGTTTCATTCCACAACAGGGCAATTCACTCACGTGCCCCGCGAGATACCCATAACATTGTTAAAGGCTGACGCGAGATTAAAAAATGTTTATTTTTTTTTGTGAGGTGATTTAAAATAAGCATCTAGAACTAAAGATAGTAACCTAAACGATTTTAACCCTAGTCTTACCAAGCCTTTTTGAAACACGATTTCTACCAAGGGGGTGAGGTGGTTATCCCCTCGTTACGAGATTTAGAATTTCGTTTTTATTTATATTTTATTAAATATTTATAAAGCACCCGATGCCAATGATTTTGATACCAATTGGATTATTGCTATGGTCCTCCTCTCTTTCCATATTGATACCAAAATAAGTACACTACCTAGTATGGCGTCACAATGGACGTCATAAAGTCAGCGAGGTCGGCAGTGGCATTTTCCACCGGAAAATAGGCGAAAATCCGATTTTGCGCTAAAAAACCGTAGGAATATCGGTTTTCATGCGGTTTTCAGCTCAAATGATGGGCAATTGACTAGTTTTAATAAATATAGAGTTTTTTTTAATATTTTTATGATAATAATTTAAAAAATGTACTACAAAATATTCTTTGACGGCGTCACTTAACCCCGGTGAGGTGATACCTTACATTTTTTCGCTAAATGACCGGAAAGGATGGTAGTAACGATACCCGGAAGCTTTTTACGCAAAATTTGGCATTTTTTAGCGCACCGGAGCAAAGTTCAGTAGGGGGGTGGCAACACCACCCCCCCCCCCCCCACCCCCCCCCCCCCCCCCCCCCCCCCCCACCACCCCCTGGTAAGACGACGGGTTAATTCCAAAAAGCTAGTAGAGACGAATCGGATACCGTTGTATGTTTGTTGTTGTATAACAAAAATTCCGGATTGTACTTTATACAAGTTTGTGTGTGTGATTTTCTTATGAGGACTTCGATGATTTGAGTTTGGTTATTCACACAATGATTAGTAATTAGGACAAGCATTATGTATATGGGAACAAACACGATTGTGTTTGAACATATTATTGTCAGTGCGACATTATCGGGAAAAACATGTCCGGAGTCACCGGGCTGAGCAGCCGTAAATCTGACGATAAATTATATATTAGTTTTACATAAGAATAATCATAAAACAAAAACGACTTGTTAATAGACCAGTTAACATCCTACGTACTTCTTTGTGCCTGCGAATACATCCTGCGAAACGTTATGGCCCATAGTTTAAAACTCTAACAGATACAATTGCCCAGTGTGTAAGTCAGGCCGACCTATTTCAAGATACCAGGCCCTAACATGTTTACAAAACATTGCTGTAAATGCGCTATCAAGATTTTTGACATATGCCACGTGATTAACACTATATTTACACTAAGACCATACCAAAAGCGAATTTAGATTTTTATTTGAATGGGAAGAAGAAGAAGTTTCAGACCCCAGTCCAAGCACAGTCGATCCATATAATTTGGCCATATTTAACTGATGAAACTGGTCGAAATATTCTTAAGAGGGATGAAAACGCATTTTGATCCATATCGCCCCGCTTTTATCCAGAGGGGGCAACTCGACTCCCCGGTCGGTGCCACTGAACCCCACAGGTGAGTTATAATAAAGACCCAATGAATTATTTCTTCACTTTCACGAACAAGACTCCAACTTCAGGGCTCCAATTTTGTTAATATGTAGATATGTTAATGCCCAGTACAGTGGCAGTGACTCTTTTCTGTAATTCCTAGCATTGTCCAATATTTTCTGCATTATTCGTTTCAGTATGCTTTTTGCTGAAATAAATTGTAGAATCGTAAATGTCAGTAATAAGCAATATAAAGTATAATGCTGATTAACAAATTGGTAATCAGCCATTATACTTATAGATGCTTTATACGCCTTTTACATGGAAAGAGTAAATTTACATTTTCATGCGACATTGATCGACTGAAAACCTATAACTGTCAGGTTGTCAGTTTTAACCTTTTTTCTGATTGAAAGAAAGGTTTCCAATGAAATCTTTAATGTTGGATTATTCAACAATATGCTTTTAAATTTATTTTACTATTTGAAGAGTCTCCCATACGTGGAATTAGGTAATTGTTAAAATGGATAATGATTGCCGTAAACCAATACCTTCAGGGGACCGTGACATGACAAGCGGGCAAAGATAACGAGATTTCTTTCAAGCATCCATATTTCTGTAGTGTTTCATTAGATAGACTAGACACGTAATTGATTTGGCTACAGGGAAAAAATTGTATCTTAAAGTGAAAAAAGGTTGATTTTGAATTGCTTAAATTCGATATATAAAACTTGACTGGAATATACACTACTTTGCTGGCATAGGAAATTAAAAAAACAATACATTCGTTTAATTCCTTTAGGATGGGAATATTTGTATGGAAAGGTTAAATGTTACATCAGTGCAAAATCAAAGCAACACCCGGTATACGTATTATGAAATCTCTTGTGGCCTAATTAACCTTGGCCTAACCCCGGGGGGCCTAACATTGATCACGAATCATGACCATACTTATTAAGAAAGTTAATTGTGGTATAATGTGAAAGAAAAACATGGATTTATAAATATAGTGGACCCTATTCATGGAAAACACTTAGCTCCGTCAATTTGGACAAATTTTAGGCGTGTTATGTACATTTTTCGTGAGGGAATTTGATTTAGTCTATTTACCAGTCGATTTGCAATATTATGATAAAAAATTTAAGCTAAAATGCTTAAGCACGAGAAATCTACATAAGAAAAACAATTATATCATTTCGATAATCAATTAAGATTCATCTTACATTTTGGGTAACGAACGAGAAAGAAGAAAAAAAAATTTATTCCCCCAAAAAAATTTGGGTGAACACTGTAAATGCGGTGAAACAACATTTTAGAATAGTAGTATATTTATTGGCGTGGTTTAACTAACGCCATTGGCACACGCGAAAGCAATGCACCCAACAATAGGTAGAAAACAAGGACCCAAAAATCTGACAAGAAAATTAATTAAAAATAGCATAAAAACAAAAAACGGGTAACTTCTCCGTATTGGTAACTGGGGTACGTATTAATTGTGTACTATAAATAATACTAAATGATGTATAGACCAGTTAACATCCTAGTCACTTCTTTGGTTGCCTGGAATACATTCTCCGTAATCGTTTCATGGCCCATAGGATTAAAAACTCTAACAGATGACAAATTGCCCAGTGTGAACAGTCAGGCCGACCTTTTTTAAGATACCATACCAGGCCCTACATGTTTACAAACACTGCGGTTAACTTGTCTATGTACTACTTGTAATCGAGCACCATTAGTATCGTGAGTTTGACGGTTGCTTATAGTTACCACAGTATGTCTTATATGTGAAAAAGACCAGGGATTCAACGAGCTCTAATGCAAACACGATGATGATTAGTATCGACAAGACTTGAGACAATAATAAGTAGTTAGCATTGTATTTTAAAACACGACGGCAAAAACACGATGTGGATAAACTCAATCGATGAACAATCCCGGCGCGTAAAATCCAACAGCCTTTTTTTTTATGCGCTAATGAAGCAGAGACCGAGCTCGAGTCTGATATGATTCTCGATTCATGATTAAAAGTAAGTTAAAAGATATTAAACGTGGTATTGCTGTGTTGGCGCGTTATGGTGTTTGCCGGCAACTAATTAGGACGGTGATGCCATATCAACACAGAAGCTTAGTAGCTTTCAGACACTGCAGTGTGAAATTTCTAATGAAGAAAATGCGGGGAAAAAAAACTCCACGATTTTAGCGAGCGAAGGTTAGAAAATAAAGCTGATGAGAAACTACTACCAATACTAAGGTTTATTGTATGACAGGCTAATAGATCCACAGTTTTATTACAGAAATTATTTACTAGCGCTATAGCTGAACTAATTAGTATTGATCAGAAATTCACCCAGGACCCAAATCTAAAACATAAAAACATACAATAGAATAAGGAAAATGGACCGACGGCGCGGTGAGTTGGCAACGCGATCGGTCGAGTGGGTATTCACGGACAGGTCGAGTGGCATTAGACGTTCGAGTTGGTTATCGGTTCGGTGGTTACGACGGTCGACGGATTGTTGGCGAGTTGGGATGACCGGTCGAGTGGTTATCGGTTTCGAGTTTGCAACCGTCGAAGTGCTGTGACCTGTGCAAATAGGTGCTGTGACCCACAAGCAAGGCTCAGATAGAGGTTAACTTAATGATTGACCTGTTTTGGAAAACTACGCGAAAAATGGCTTCAATCGGAGGAGGTTATTAACTCATGTTTTAAAGTGAAAAGTGGATTATTCAAGATCTTTTGCATGTACTAATTATATAATCAATCATCTTTAATAGAATGTGGCAATATCTGTTTGAAGCCCCGTCGTATAAATGGATGTCACAATTTAGGACCCCCTAGCTTACTGAAAAATAGATAGACCAATCCTTTCGCGTTTTTTTAAAAGCTGGTTAAACACGGAATAAAGACGCGTGCTAAAAGTTAAAGTACGAATGTCTAGGATATACCCTTATTTAATTGGAGGCGTATTTGGACGGAAATAAAGCGGGTTAATGGAGTATGCGCTTTTTATTCCGTCACGAATAATAAACCCCCTTAATTTTAATTAGAAAGTGCATTTTTTCTTACTGAGTCTAGTACCTTAGTAGATTTAGGGCCTATTACTTCCACTCCTGTCCTTACCCCAACCGCTTCACTTCATTTGCAATGGTCCATGAAAGGGACCCCGGGTGGTTGTACATGTTAGTATCGATTTTATACCCCCGCTCACTCCTTTCCTTACATTCTTTAACCTTCTTTCTTACCCCCAACAACTACTAAACCACTCTTTTGCTTTTATAAAATACCCCACAAAAGAAATCCCCTTTTCTCGTCCTACGGACGGGTATTAATTAACTTCTTATTGTCGATGGCTATATTAATACTCCTGTTTATAACCCCCGTGCATACTTTAGTACAGCGATTGTCTATGGAACGGGGGGTATAACAGGCGTATACCCCAATGGTGCAATGGCAACAGCTATTGACGAAGCTTCAAGTTTGTATTTCTGAAATTTCAAAACGGGATGACTCGTAACAAGCTTAAATTTAAACGGAGCAAAACAGAGTCATTACACTTGGATCAACCATATTTCTCAGAAATCTGCCACCTGTGTCACTGATAATCGCTGAGCGCGTATTGAACCAAACGGCCAGTCTGTTCGTACTGGGTCATTTTTGATGCAAATGTATGACTATGACTAACAGGTATCCAGTCTCTGTCAAGCGACTAACTTCCGTACGAAAACATCGTAGAATAAAGAAATAATTGGACACCAAGAAAACTCTTCATAGTGTGGTCAGGGCTTTAGTCATTCTCTAGTCTGGACTACGGTAATCTTCTTCTTTCCTGTGCTACAGAATATGAATTGAACAGGGGTCAAAGATGCAGAAAACATGCTGCACGGATGGTATGCTCATATCCAAGGGGACCATATAACCCCGGACTTAAAGAACTTCACTGGCTGCCCATAAGGGAAAGTATTCACATTTAAACTGTCTTTTTGTCTTTAAGGGCAATGGAACAATAATGTTGCTTATTTATCTAATATGCTGTCGCCATATGCTCCTCAAAGACTCGGCGTTCTGCCAAAGGAATTACCCGCCTTAATGTACAAGAAAAAAAACAGTCGTAGGGCAAAGTCTTACAGCGTCGATGGTCACAGTCTGGGAACAATATATCCCTCGTACTATAGAGAAAACGGCAATATCTCTCAATTTCATTGTAATCTTAAGACTCACTTTTTCCATGCTAGATGGGGCTGTATCACTTGCGCTATGATTCTAGATGGAATAGCGGCCAACAAATGGCTAATGGTTATGATGTTGTTATGTTAATATAAGGCTTGATGCTAAGCGGCCCTAATATATACTCCTGTATACCCCCCGTTGCTATACTTTAGAACAGTGATTGTATAGAAACGGGGGGTATAACAGGAGTATTATATAATGCTTAAATAGGGGAAAATTTAATAATTAACACCCGTCGGGAGGTACGAGAAAAGGGGATGTCTTTTGGGGGTAATTATACTCAGCAAAAGAGGGGTTATTTAGTCAGTTTTGGGGGGTAGAAGGTTAGAAGAAGGAAGGAGTGAGAGGGTGGATAAAATCTAGACATAAAAATTATTCATACCACCATCCACAGGCCGTTTGTGAGAAAATAAATAAGTCGGGAACGGGTGGGTTGGAGATCGGGAGTGGCAATTTTAATTTAGGGAAACTAGTTTTAGTATTTGACGGAATAAAGGGCCAAATTAGTGGAACGTGCGCTTTATTCCGTAGCACTCGCTATTAAAAATGACCCTAATAGGAAATTGACAAAACAAATCAATAAGAAAAGATGAATATGGTATAAACCAATTTAGCCATTAACTTTAACACCCGTCATTTATTACGAATAAGCCCAATTACTACTATGATCGGTTATTCCGTAATTTGTAGAGTAATGTGCATGGACTTGTTCGTCAAAAATTTGCCGGAAATGGCCCGGGAAATGGGGCTTCCTGCACCACCTGGCTAAGCAGGGTTAGTGCAGTAGTGCGCCATCATAAGAGGACAATACCTGAACCGGCCTGCCGACATTCATACGTATACGCATAGCAGTAAAAAAAACTTTCTTTTTCAGTGCGTTAGGGGGTCAATAAGTTCACGGGTGGCCTAACAAGACAATCCTAGAATGTTGCTATTTGTTTGTGTTGAAATTTTAGTGTTATACTGCTCGGATGTGTATTTTTCGCGCGACCGCGATTATTACAGTCACACTCACACGCACAGGCACAGCCACAGTAGTACCCCCGACTTACCTCAAAAAAGTTGAGATTTTTATACAGATAGAACGTGGGCTAAGTAAGGTGGTTTTTTGTGATGTGGTGCCAAAATCTACGTGCAAATTTGATCGTCTCGCAAGAAATATTCGCAATTTGTATTTTACGTCCGAAACGGACAGAAATTACCGTACAGTGGGTAGGGACAGGAATGGAATTTTAAAATGATAAAATTTGTTAAGGATATTGCTGATTGATTGGAAAGATTACAATTTTAGAATAATTTGACACCAAAATTGTGATTGTACGATATTTCTAAGTGAAGTGAAGTCAAAATAAAGACCTGCTAGGGTTTGCAGTATCTCTGGAATGAGTGTCCCCCATAGAATACTGTGTAAACTTAATTAAATCACTGTGCCACCACCCAAAACATGTAAAATTGATCTTTTGGTGCCCATATTTGGTCATTTTATCCATGCAAAATCATTACCTGCTTCCTGTAAATTTGAAGTGAAATTTCCACCATTAAGGGGTAAAAAAATGAAATTAAATTATGAAAAATTTGGTTAATTTGCCAACATTTTGGGGCCATTTTGGCCAATTTTGAGCGAAAAAGGCATTTTTGCCCAACCGGTAGCAAAATGGCATCGAGTTCTGGTACCAAACCAGAGGTCACATATCTTTTAACACTACTCGTTATCATCTATTCCTACTGACCTCTGGTTTGGTACCGCTGGTAAAAACTGGAAATGTGCATATAACCAGAACAGTCGAAATTTGCGAAGTACACGCCTTTTATACTGCTGCTGTACATACACTTACCTAAAAACTATATTTTTCCAAATACACTCCACTTTGTGCTTCTAGATACTCGCCATCAACCTGTAACCATTCCATTTTTTTTTTTTTTTTTTTTAATTTATAAAATTTATGTAAAAATAAGGGCCTTCCGATTACTCGAGAGAAGTTTCACTCAGATGTTGACATCCAATTTTGAGACCTTTGACTTGTCAGGTCGCTAGCGCTATCCCACGGGCCTATTGAACTCAAAAAAGGAACGCTCTCATTGGTCTTGTTTGGAGTGATTGAACGTGTTTGGCGTTCGTATTAATGGATGCCGGTAGAACCTTAGAAGCGAGCGCTCAGATTCGCACTTTATTCTGTCATATTTTGGCCATAGAACAGCATCGCAAGAAATCCCTAAATTACCGTTTAAAAAATCCCACATTCCCAAATCCTCATATCGTGGTCCGGCCCCCTAGTTTAAGAGTCCGTATTCTTTCGACTTCTTAGCCGAATATTATGACAGCTTTGGTAAAAGAAGAGGGCGCCGTCCCAAAGGGTTGTCTGCTGTATTTGATGGTTCTCGAATCATTTTGAAATGCAACAATGTCAGTTTCGGTTTACATGCTCACCTGAAATGTATTCTGAGTCAGCAATAACAAGAGAAAACAATGTCAAAAATAATGCATGTTCACATGTTCCTTGTCTCATAACCCCCATGACACTTCCAATACCTCCAGGACAATGTCCCAATACCTCCAGACCCTGTCCCATACCTCCAGGACAATGTCACATTCCCCAGGACAATGTCACAATCCCCAGACAATGTCCATACTCAACAACAGGAAATTGTCCCATCCCCCAGACAATGTCCCATCCCTCCGGACAATGTCCTATACCTCCAAGGACACTGCCCCATATCCCGGACAATGGTCCCATACCTCCATGACAATTTCCCATATTCAGACAATGTCCCATACTTCAGTACAATGTCCCATACCCCAGGACAAGGTCTCCCACCCCATAACCTCCAGAGAGAATGTCCTACCTCCGGAACTGGTCCCATATCCCCCGGACAATGTTCATTCCTCAAGAACAATGTCCCTTACCCCAGGACGATGTCCAATACCCCAGGACAATGACTCCCTCCCCAGGACAATGTCCCATACCCCAGGACAATGTCCCATACCCGACAATGTCTTATAACCCAGAACAATGTTCCATACCTCCAGGACAAGTCCCATACCTCGGAAACGTCCCATACCTCCAGACCAGTCCAGCCTCCAGGACGACGTCCCATACCTCCAGGACGACGTCCCATACCTCCAGGACAATGTCCCATATCCCCAGACAATGTCCCATACCTCCCGACACTGTCCCATACCTCCAGTACACTGTCCCATATCCCGGGACACTGTCCCATACCACAGGACAATTTTCCATACTCCAGGACAATTTCCCATACCCCAGGACAATGTCCCTAACCTCCAGGACAATGTCCCATACCTCCAGACAATCCCCATATCCCGGGACAATGTCCATACCGTCCAGGACAATGTCCCATATTCCCAGGACAATGGTCCCTACTTCACAGGACAATGTCCCATACCCCAGACAATGTCCTATACCTCCAAAGACACTGTCCCATACCTCCGGGACAATGTCCCATATCCCCTAGACAATGTTTCATATCCTCAAGCAATGTCCCATATCCCCACACAATTCCAAACCCGGACCATGACCCATTCCCATGACAATGTCCCATACCCCAGGACAATGTCCATACCCCAGGACAATGTTTATAACCCCAGAACAATGTTCCATACTCCAGGACAATGTCCCTACCTCCAGGACAATGTCCCATAACCGCCAGGCCATGTCCCCAGACCCCAGGACGATGCCCAACCTCCAGGACTGTCCCATACCCCCAGGCAATGTCCCATATCCCCAGGACAATGTCCCAACCCGAGACAATGTCCCATACCTCCAGACATGTTCTCATATCCCAGGAACAATGTCCCATACCCCAGACACATGTCCCATCCCCCAGACATGGTCCCATCCCCTAACCCCAGGACAATGTCCCAGTACCACCCCAGGACAATGTCCATACTCCAGGACAATGTCCCATACCCCAGAACAATGTCCCATACCCCAGACACTGCCCCATACTCCAGGAAATATCCCCTACCCAGGACAATGTCCCATACCCCAGAACAATGTTCCATCCTCCAGGACAATGTCCCATACCTCCCGGACATATCCCATACCTCCATGACGATGCCCCCATACCTCCAAGACGATATCCCATACCCCCATACAGTGTCCCATACCCCAGGACAAGTCCCATACCTCTCTATGGACAATGTCCCATACCTCAGGACAACCATAAGCCCCAGAAACCCATATCCCCAGAACAATGTCCCGTACCAGCGGAAGGGGAGGAAGGGTTAGGGCCAGGACAAGGTCCCATAACCCCAGGACAATTTTCTATACCTCAGGTCCAATGTCCCATACCTCCAGAACAATGGTCCCATACCCCAGAACAATGTCCCATACCCCAGGACAATGTCCCAAACCGCAGGAGAGAATATCCCATACCCCATGACAAGTCCATACCCCCAGAACATGTTCCATACAGCCCAGACAATGTCCCATACCTATCCTACAATATCCCATACCTCCAGGACGATGTCCCATGCTCCAGGACTATATCCCTATAATACCCCCAGACAGTGTCCCATACCCCAGGACAATGTCCCAACCCGAGACAATGTCCCATACTCCAGGACAACCATATCCCCAGAACAAAACCCATACCCCAAACAAGTTCCCATAACCCCGGCAAGGTCCAATACCCCAGGACCAATTTCTATACCTCCAGACAACGTCCCATACCTCCAGGAACATGTCCCATACCCCCCGAACACTGTCCCATAATAACCTCCAGAACAATGTCCATACCCCCAGAACAATGTCCCATACCCCAGTACAATGTTCCATACCCCAGACAATGTCCTATACCCATGACAATGTCCTATACCCATGACAATGTCCCTACCCCAGGGGACAATGTCATAACCCGGGACAATGTCCCCAACTCCAGGACAATGTCCCATATCCCCAGGACAATGTCCCCATACCCCAGGACAATGTCTTGTTCCCCAGGACCAATGACCCATAACCCAGGACAACGTGACTGTGTATATCTAATCAGTTTCGAGAACTCTGTAACCTCGCATCCCTCCAATTTCAGACCCTGTGTGACTTACAGATCTCCAGATTTGTGGTTCACAAAAGTGTCAATGAAAATCAAGAAATAGGTCAAATATTCTAATTAATTTTGGGCAAATTAGGTACTTAGCATGGCTATATAGTTTGTAAATCGTGTATCAGTTTGAGAATGCCCCCAAATCATCATATCGTATCCATCCGGCCCCCCTGGTTAAGTCGTGGTATTTATTCTTTCTACTTTGATGACAGCTGTCATCAAAAAAAATGTTTGTTTGCCGTAAATCCCTGCTCAATGACATCTAAATTAGGATTCTTGGGCCGCCCTCCCTGAATAACTTACATCTATTATTGAATTTTATTTTTTCATTTATTTTTTTTTTTTTATTTTAAAATATTTATTTATCGTATTAAATTATTCCAAGCATGATTTTTAACAATGCAGCATCACCCCAGTATCCTAGGTTTCATGTTAGAAAACGCGTCCATAAAAAATGATTTGCGAGAAAACAAAATTTTATACAACAGAATGGAGAATTAAAATAATTCTTGTTGAATTCGGGACTATAAAGAAACTAACCTTCATATAAAACAATTTTAAGGATGGCGCGCCCCTGTTCGGTACCGTTGATTCAGAACTCCGTAGGAGTTAATGGTAAAAACTAACGGGGGATCAAATGTAGGGTCCGGTATTTTTTAAAACCTGTCAGACTATAGATTTTCATAGCGGTCAATATGTACACATACGCGTTTGTCTAAAGAGCTTTCGCTTCGCGCTCGCTTATTATTGAACGTTATCTTTAAACCAGCCTTTACGAAACTAAATGGGCTATCTTCATACGTGCGAGTATTTGTTATTTTCGCACAAATTTTTCCTAAAAATACTTCCAAATTACAGTGCCTGATCGGATAGTATAAACCACAATGGCATAACCATTAACCAGACCTTAACAAATGGGGTGGTGGGGTAAGGAACAAAAGAATTTTCTTAGGGGGACAACTTTGGATCCTCTCCTAACACTAGGTATTCTCGGGGGGGTGGGGGTTCCACATCGGTATTAATAATGGGTATTTCGCCTCTAAGGCCTCATTTAGGACCATTTCAGTCAGAGACTCCTACATGTACTTTTAATGTCCAAACCCATATTCTAAGCGACCACTTTTTTTTTTTTTTAAAAAAAAGCAAAAAGTCGCTGGAAATTGATGGAATCGATTTTTTTAATATTTTTTTTGGAAACCTTCAACTAACAGTAAACGCTAACATGTTAAAAATTGCTTTTGATGAATACAGTTAATTTCATCTCATCTCCAGTGACATTTCGATTTCCTTTTCAAAATCAATGGCCCGTGGGATGATCTAGCTAACCTGCAATGGAATATGAATGATGCAACACAACTATTTATTTAAATTGTGAGTCTCCCATAGTTTCTTAGTTTAAAAAAAACTCTACCTCCTTTCGTCCATTTAGAAAGATATCATGTTTACTACTACTCTCTGCTTCAAAATAGCACCAAAAAATCGTGCATTTGTTTTCATATAAACTACTGGCCCCGTGATACTACCGTGCGTTCACCAGTCTGGCCCGACACACCAGCGAACAACGTTTGAAGTCCGTTCAAACAACTCCACAATACCCAACCTACTCGTAAGTTTGTCACTTGTATGACCCTGGTATGACCAGGGTTGACCTTTAAAACCTGTATGCTCATCCGGTGGGACTTACCTAAAAATTGATTCTGCCTGGTTCCCGAAATATACGTCCCAAATCGTTTTTTTTTGCTTTTTTTCAGCCTGAAACTGCGCATATGTAAGAGAAGGTATGTGAGATTATTCGTATCATAGAAATTTTCAGGTAACTTGCTTTGTTGTTTGTAAATTGAGGATGGAAATACTGGTTTTATTATTCGTTTCATTCTCCCTGCAAGGCTCCGTTCTGAAACCAGAGGCCGTTCAATATTGTACATTTTTTAAGATAATGCGACCCTCTTTTTTCAGTGTGTTTTTTACTGAACCTAAAATGGCAGCGCTCCTGGATTCAACGAAAATTGTTTTCTGATGGCCAAAGCAATTGAGTTTTCGTCAACCCAAGTCCATAGCGTTTCATCCAAAGATTTTTTTATAAAATTTAATTGCATTTTTTCCAAAATGGCCTTTTTTAGAGTGTTTATTTTGGTCAAAAAAAATCCATTTTTATTAGACTAACTAAAAAATCATACCAAAGTAAACAAATTATACTTTTGATTCCCTGGATGGACATTTAACTGTAAAGTCAAACCAACCAAAACAAAATATGCGTTATTTTTGTTATACAAATTTTCTGAAAACCTGTATAAAATACAGTTTTTACAGGTGAAATGGCCCATTTTTACATAGTGACAAATTATCAAATCAAAGTTATAGCGCCCTTGCTCAGATGTGCCTGTCTCTACAGTGGTCTATGAGAGATTGTGATCTACGAACATTTCTCTTAACTCCAAATGCAAATCAGAATCAACAGAAATTTTTTGGGAAAAGCTTTCCTTTTCCTCAATTCAAGGATATCTAGCTAAACATGAACAAAACAGAAGGGTGGGTTAAGAATTACGAAATGCACCTTTAAATAACAGGCAGGCTAATCACCATGGCAAAAGCCACAGGCAGACAGGCAGGCTAACTCACCAAAAGGATCACACCTGATTACTGGTAAATTCTTGCAATATCGTGTATGCGACCCACTTTTTTCCCGCCAAAACATTCACGTACCAAAAGTATAGGCCTTTATTCCGTTGTATGTATTGGAGGGAGAGGTCGTGAAACACGAGAATGCCGAATTATTGATCATATATTATACTTAAAGGTTAATCTACGGCGGTCCGAAAGTGTGTAGTCGGTGTCACAGACATCAAAAATTTATCTAAATTAGACTGTGCGAGAGATTAACGTTAGGCCAAGGAATTTGATTCTAGTTTCCTGTTGGAGCGCTCATCAGATTTGCTGCTGTGCAAATATTTCATTATTTTGTGAAAAATGTTTTTTTCTTGAAAACTTGCTAATAAAAACATATTTGCAGTTGCTTCCCAAATTTATTCAAGCATCCTTTCCTTGCATTTAAGCATTTTCTGGGAGGGGTGGCAAGTAATTTAATAATGAATTTTTCCCAGAATTTTGTCCCAATTTTAGAAAGTACTTGTTGCAAAAATTTTGAATTGATTTTTGAAGTTTGCGAACTAAACCTTCAATAACCCTGTTTTTAATATCGGGGCACTTGTAAACTTTGTTTTATAAACAATATAAGGTTAGTATGTGTAATTCCGATGTCTTTAGCTGTAATAATGAAATTGAGTAAATAATGAAATGACAGTAATCATAATAATGAATCGCTCGTCGCCTTTTAAAATCTCCAACAGGAAAGCTAAGATTCAACTTCCTTGGCCCTTATCAGTCCTTCATAGCGAATGCATCCGAATGAACTAAATCTCAAATATCTCCGTAAAACGAAGGGGTTCTATATGGAGATTTTTGCATCAGAGGGTCCGGTTACTATGTTGGTTTTGGATTATGTATCGTCATTGGGTCTGAAACTATAGAAACCTAACGAGAAATTGAACATTTTGGTCGGTACTTCGTGCTCGCAAACTCAGAAAGTGAAACGCAATCCTAAGAGCCGCATCCCTTTTTCCACCAATGCCTTTCGGTATTTTTCCAGTCTTGAGAATTTTCAAATGCTGACGCAATTTTTTTTTCAATTTTAGAACACAGGTATACGTAACTAATACCGGACCGCCGTAAGGGTTATCGTAGATAGAAACCGCAAAGGATCAAGGGGCCGAAAAAAAAGGGGCAAGAGCGCGGACACACTCGTCGATGATCATCATTTGTTTGCCGTGAACTGTCAATGAGGCATCACAAGGCAACGAGTAGAAGCAAAACTTATTGAAGATTGTTTTCAATTAAGGTTAAGTTAATGAGATAAAGTACTACCAGGTTGTTGTCCATGAATGATATACAAGTAATCTTTAATTTTTAGAAAGGTACCCAAATTATCCTCAAAAATAACCAGAAAATTCACACTTGCGTCAAGCTGATATCGAAAAATGTAGCGTGCAGCCGCCAATGGAGTTGGACTACCTGTAACCTAAATTCTCCCAGTTTACACTTAACATCACAATTTCATTGTACCTTACAAATGAAGCAGCCGACTATTAATCCTCCAGTATGATTAGCAATTCCAATCTGATATTTGAGTTTAATATTAAAATATTAGTAAGAAGATACCTTTTCGTGGAACAACGCATCTGAGAAACACCGGACACGGAGCTGAGGAAATGGCCATCAATTGCCGCTTGAATCATGGCCCACACATACCGCGCATCGCACACGGAAAACTTGTAGACTTCTATCAATATCATACTGCATTTTATAAACTTTGTACAGTTTGCGGAATTCCACCATAATGATTTTTTTTAGTTTAGGCCCACATCAAAGTTTAGACAAATTCTTAAAAGTTTGCCTTTGTCAAGTTTCATTTAGTGTAAATTGGCGACTGAATTTTACAATGCCCAGAGCAGTGCCAGTGGTAGCCGACAGAGTCGGCCGCCCGCCAAGTAATGAACATGGTATAAAGCTTCTGTTGACAACCATACGATCATTACAATAAATTATGTAGGAAAAATTATAAACTTTGTTTTACAATTTACAAAGTGTCAATATTTGGCTGAAATATTTAAAATAAATGTGTGATTACCAGTCCAGTCTATTACCAACGACTGACTGACCAAGTTCTGTATCTGCACAGCAGCAGGGCAGATCACGCTCATGTCCTCAAAAATAAATGTCCTCTATGCCCCCAAAACAGTCCCCATTTATTGTATCTTGGTACTTTTACAGATACAGGTGTAATACCTATAAACAAACAGCTTTTTAGTCTGATTTTTTTTGGCCTGATTTTTGTTAATACCAACTCCAAATTGTTAACGTTTTTTGAGTTCCCTTGCCATAGGCAAGTTCACGTTGTTTACAGTTACATCCGGGAATCCCGCTTTTGTTTGCCCTTTTTCAATCCCATCATGCTTTGCAGTAGAGCGCCCTCTGTTGATATTTTGCTATCTACGATAAACCTATTAGTTATTTCCAGTAGTCAGTAAAGGCAGTCACGCAGGCAAGTGTGAAACCCTACCGAAGTCCGAATTGACTAAGTCTGAAAAGATTATCCCGCGTTGATTTTGCCGATTTGTTTATAAGTCTAATGTCTAGTGCAGAGAGGTGCAAATGTACCGATTTGTATGTGCTTGCAAAACGTACTTGTCAATCAATATGTCAATCAACTTATGGATAATTAGAATCGCTGGAAAGGATATACGTTTTCGACAATCAAAGATAAGGGAGTAAAAGGCAGACTACCTGATATGCAACCGTCGAAAACACAGATGTAAAGGCCATGTTACGGTGTGCCGGAAAAGTGAAATTCCCCATGCCCACTAAAATATAATAAAAGGCCAGACAAAACAAACACAAACAAGCAAACAAATTTGACAGTGTAGAAAAATGCAAACGTTTTTATAGTGTTTGGAAAATGACAACAATAAACAAGAATATGACGTCATCACGATCACTCAATCAATTGCCTATTCAAAATCGAAAGTAATCACGTCTTTGTTCTAATTGGTTTAGTAGTGGTGTATTCGGACTTAAACAAATTGGGACTTCGGTAGGAATGCGTTTTTTCCCTTGGTGACATGACATAAGGGCACAAAGTGGTTAGTGGTTTTTGTTTCTATTCATTTTACTGAAAGATAGGACTTCTTTGCTTAAAAAGTTATTTAGGAAAAATGTGATGAATTGCTATTTATCATTGGCAAATGATGTGCAGGATACTAAGGAAAATAATACACATCACTCAGTGAGGTTCAATGGAGCAGTTTGTTCAGAAACGTCAAGAATGGTTTCGATGTGGGACAAGAATACGATAGAGGCAAGTTCAAAACAAGGTTGCGGTTTTGACAGTTTGTCCAATAAACCTTTGCAACGTTCTGGTAGGTGATCTACAACCATCTAGTGAAATTTGAGAGGAAATTTTATCCTAAAAAAGCTACGGTCACTTTAAATGTACATGGCTCCTCTATGTTGGTTCCAGAGCCAGAGGTCAGTAGAAGATCAAAGAGTAGTGTTAAAAGATAATATGCCCTCTGGTTCTAGGTACCAGAACTACATTGTCATGCATTCTCAACATGGTGATTATCCGTGAAGACAGTCATGATTGACAGTCGGAGTGGGCAAATAAACACTTTTCTTCAAATCTCTATTTAAACGAGTGGATTCTATGCCATTTGGCTGCTGAAAACGATTCTAACAAGCATTTTCATCAATGAATTTGTATGGTGGTTCCATGGATTTTAAATTTTGCATGTAAGGTCAATAGGAGAATGTTGGCAATTTTAACAACTTCACAAAGCAATGGTCTTCTCAAAAACTATTTTGTCAGGAATCATACACCGCTTCTGTATATTCTATAAATATTTGCAAAGAAACAATATTAATCTGGTGTTGAATTGCAAACAGGCTTCATTTCAAAAATGATTGTAGGGTGCAAAGCCGAAATGAATAGCCTTTCAACATCCGTAGACTTACTGAGAACATGAGACACACACTTGGATCATGCCTTGTGAAGGCTCAATACAAGTATAATTGATTTTTTTTTTAAAAAAAAATCTGTCAGTGTCATTATCAGTTTAATAAGAATTATGAACTTTCTTATGTCCTTTTGTAAGTCTACTGGCTCAGGCTATTCTATGCATGGCTTTGCACCAAATAATACATTTTCATTAAAAATTGAGTCCCTTCGCAATTCAGAAAATTTATTATGTTTTTTCCTTGCCAATATTGATAGAATATACGAAGGCATCTGTGCGTGAGTTTTTGACAAAATAGGTTGAGAAATATTGTTTTTTTAAGTAATGTCTAAAATTGCAAAAAATTCCCCATTGACTAAGACTACATGCAAAATTTAAAATCCAGGGAAACCACCATCAAAAAATTCATTTAATTGAAAATGCTTATCAGATTATTTTTGGCAGCCAAAAGGGCCAAAGGAATCTACTCGTTTTGAAAAAAAGTGTTATATGCCACCCTATGACAGTGTATGAAAACCACAACACACAGACCGTAGAAAAAAAAAAAAAAGTGCATGGTCACATACTAGTACATGCCTAATATTTATTTCGCAGTTATATTTCATTTGACAGGACCAAGAAACCTCCAGAAAGAAGCGCCCCAATTTTTGATTTTTGCACAATTTCTGTCGATAGGTGTGATGTCACAAATTGGAATTCTGCCGCATGATTGGTCAATTTACAGCTCTTACAAGTTACCCCGGAGTGAAAGATACCTTTGGAGTGAATGATGAAGTCACAAAATGCAAGCAAAATTACTCGCTAAAATGATTCTTTTACATAATATTTATAAAAAAATTATATCCCTGCTCTGCAGGCTGCTACTGTATCTCAAGAAAATATTGAGATCAGATCAAAATTGATTAAATCGAGAACTTCCGCACTCCTAATAAGTTCATGCAAGTCACAGGAGTGTGTATTCCAATTCAAGTTCTGCGACCGACAGAATATGCTACAATTCTTACCATTGACCACAACAATGTAAGAGTACTCAGTATTAATGGATTAGATTAGATCATACCTGAAGACGCCTCAACCAGGATCGCCGGAGGCGCTGACTTCAGATTGAAAGCCTTCGGCCGAACGGAGCAAGGTGTCTGCGCAAATAGGGATGTTCTGGGGAAGCAGAATGTGTCGATCAAGTTTATGGGTCAGCACATTGGGATATAGTACCTACAAATACTGGCGTAACAGAGGCTGGGGGCGGGGCAGGTTTGCCCCCTCTGACGACTTTGACCGGGAAAAAATTGTGCAAAAATCATGCTAATCAGCCGTTTTTTAGCCCTTTGAACCGGGAAAATTGGCCTTTTGACGCCCCCTGATAGGGAAAATTTCCCAATAATGGAAATTTGCCCCTCAGAGCGTGCAGGCCCGAATACCCACTGGTAAAATTGATTGTTCGTGCCAAGTTATCTTTCAAATGAATCTTTCTTTAACCACACTTGACGAATGCCCAGTCAGTAACATTTATAAAACGCACCAGACGATCGTAATCCAACATTGTTTGAGACTGCCATGCAATTCATTGCGCCTTAGTATGACTATGTCTGGCCAATCATTTCTTTTCTCAGGAATTTCCAGAAGATATCTCAGAAAATTAAAGTAAACACAACACACATAATGTGGAAAGGCGATGCGCACGAGACTCCCTTGAGAGGGCACTATACCACGTAACCACAATCATGTCAGGGACTGTAGTAAATAGAAATCGTACAACCCTTGATGAAAGGCTAACCTGAAGCCGAATACGCCTCTTTATGTAATCAGATGATGATTTGGTATTTTCTCGGGCAAAAAAAAATTGAGTGCTTGTGAGTTGGCATGAAATGTCTCCATCATAGCCAATCAGAGACACTCTAAATAAGTTTTATTAACTTTTTATAAAAAAAATAAATCTATTTTGATTGGTTACCCTCCGTTTTAATAGTTTCTATCAGGATAAGCCAATCAGAGAGGCTGTAAGGAGGGTGTTAAAGGCCTGGAGATAACAAAGCCAATAGTTTCCACCATATAAATTTTATCAGCCTATTCAGGCTTATATTTCAAATGATCCACCCTCTAATATTAATGCTGAAGGTATGTCAAAAACCTCTCCCCATGTAGTGGGCAAATGGACCTAGGCAATATTGACCTAGGCAAAAAATCAATATGTTGGTAATACTGATCCTCCCTAGCATTTCTCTAATTATAATGGGGTTTATATGCTTTATTCCGTATCTAGGCTTGATTGCTTTCTTTTATCCAGGTCTTATACACCAAGAGACTTAGGTGGCTCATGATGATTAACCCTAACCCGGACCGTTCGTTTTGCCCGAACGAGACCGGCCCAAATGCAACGAGGTGGCAATCTATTTTGATGTTTAACGGCCCCAGATGCAACGAGAGGCCACATTTTTGCGTTTCATTGCATCTCGGCCGTTTTTTTTTTTTCCCCTCCCCCAAGAAAAAAGAAAAGGATCCGAGTAATAATTGCGCGTAAAGTCCATAACGCCAGATGCACGAAGAACATCGCGTCATTGTCTCCGGAAGACGGCCAACCCAGATGCCAACGAGGGAACATCACACTTCATTTCCCCGGAAGACGGCCCCAATGCCAACGAGAACATCGCGCCCCATTTTCCGGAAAGACGTCCCAGACACAAAGGAAACATCGCGTGCGAATTCAATGAAACTGGATAATAAAATAAATAAATACTAATAAATAATGGTGCGTACTGCACACTGATCTGCATGAATTTGTAGCTTATAGTTCGCCAGTCGTGAGTGGCTCTATTACGCTACGTCAGAGTCGTGCGTGGCGCTATTACGCTACGGTCTATACTCCGGTTTTACTTCATGAATCGTTTTATGCATAATACAAAATAGCTTTGAAAATGGTGCGCTATCACCATCGAAATCGAAATTGTCTATGGGGGCATTTGTACACAGTGTCCACCCGCCTTCATGAAAAGCATTTTGCTCCTCTGTCTGCCGGGCAAACCGTCCGAAATGCAGTGAAAAGCATCGCATCATTTCCCGGGAATGACGTCCCAGGTGCAACGAGAAACATCGCGTCTTTTCCCGTGAAGACGGCCCAGATGCAGTCAAAAGAATCGCGTCATTATCCGTAAAGACAGCCATAATGCAACGAGGAACCATCGCGTCATTTTCCGGTAAGACGGCCCAGATGCACTGAGGTTCCAATGAAAACAAGAGTATTTGCCAGCGACAAAAAATGTTGTTGCTGCCTGAGAGATGCAAACGAAAACATTTTTTCCGACCGGATCCAGTTTTTGTTGTCTCTCATTGCATCTCGCCGTCTTAGGGTTAATGGTTGTATATTCCACCCAAAGGTTCAATTTCACAAAACCAGGGATCTAGAGTTCACTCGTCATATTGATATATATTTTCAGATCACAAATGATGCTTTGAGGTGTTGGAACTAGCAGAAGCAGGCAAGAACTGGTTGGAGAGAGCCTTAAATATGGAGAATTGTTCTAAGAAGTCCTGTCCCAGTACAGATTGGTATAGGTGGGTGCACAGGCTGGGTAAGAAAATATTGTCAGAAAATGTATACTTCATGCGTAATCCGGGGGGGGTACGGCAATTAAAGCAGTAACAGTACTTTTTTTGAAAGAGCACGCTCAGTTTTCAAATTTGAGAATTTAGTGCACAGTTTGTGTTGGTAATTGTCTAGTAACTATACCTGCACTTGTAATGCCTCCAAAATGGGTATTTGTCATAAAGAACAACAAATTTTTATTGTAATTAGAATTGGGATCCCTGACTGTAAATTAATAGCAGAGCTTGAAACGCCAAATTTATGTCCGTCCATGATAAAATATGCCACCCCTCAAGAAATGTCCCTCTAATTGAAACTTGCCTGAAGCCTGAACCGACGGAAACAACTAATGGATGACATAAGACACGTACATGGCACATTCCGGCTATTTAGCTCTATTTCATATTGGAAGAGAGGGACGTTTCCAGCAGCCGTTTGGGACTTATTACTGGAGATCCCCGATATTAATTACACCTACAGGTAAAACAAGCGTCCCTATAATTCCATATTTCCTATATTTTTTTACCCTCTCCTATAAATCCCTATAACTTACTTCCAAAATCCCTATATTTCCCTATATTTTTTCTCCACAGAACTTAAAGATTGATGTTTTGCGCCTGTTTTTCAGTTCACAAGAATTGATCAAAGTATTGCCTTTCAGAAGTCTAAATGTCATTATATGAGCTTTTAAAAACAAACAGTACAGCATTGGTATCCCAATCTTAAGTAGCAGGGTTGTAGAATAGTCAGCTTTCAAATCTTGTCATTTTAGGACTTCTTTTCTGATTTTTGATGACTTTGTTTGAGGCTCAAATCTTTAGTTTAGGATTAAAACCAGAAAATATCCTTTTGGTCAGAATCATAGACCACTTTCGTTAATATTCCTTTTACAAATATTTTACAGAAGTCAGATTTGGTAAACTCGGACTACACAACGATTGAAGCAATTGTGACTGTTCTCCATGGGAGGGGGATACTCATAGATTTTGTTTGGTTGAGGGTGTGCAGCGGGATTTGAAACACTTACCCATTCATAATGGGTCTTTTGGTTAAAAAAATACCCATTTTGAGGATTTTGCTACAATAATGATTTTTTGTTCAAGATTTTTTTTACGGCTTTTTGAGGAAATGACAACCTCTGCACCAAAGAAAGAACCATATTGCTAAAAACACATTTGGTATGAGATGCAGATCTGCAGGTCCGAAGCAATGTCAAAGTCACATCTGTGAAATTGATTTGTGTTTTCTACTCTTATTCCCTTTGATTGCTAATATATGTCAATTTATCACTTTAACAAATTGATCAATTAACTTAATTACTTTGTGGTAAAGAAATCCACTGCGCCCCCCAAGATTCACCAGGTGGGTGTACATGTGTAGGTTGCTCTATAAAGGACCCCTAGGTGAACCTTTGAAAAACAAATGGTTAAAACTATTAAATGTCATTTCTGGTGCAAGTTAGGTGCTATGAATCACACTGCTAAAAAAAAAACATAGGGGTTGGACCCAGATTGGACCCTCTGATGAGCCTGAGGTGAGCTTTGACCTTATTTTTTTATGTCAAATGGCCAAGTTCCTTAGCAAATGAGGTATTAACACCATATTATGTTGAATCATGCTCAAATGATGAAACCACGGGCCAAAGTATACAGATGTGTACACAGATTGCCCTTTAATGACCCCTACATTACCTTGGACACCTTTATTACAATACTGATAAATTGCCCCAACTTGCTTTTAAAAGAACCGCTGGCTAAGGACTGGGGTGTCCACATAGATTGATCTTTAATGACCCATGTGACTTTGGACCATGTTTTGAGAAAAAAACTGGCAAAAGCAACTTCTTTTAAGATACATTGGTTGCGCAATGGATTCAAGTGCTGAGAGGACATAGTGTTACCAGTAAAGTGTTGGATAGAGAGATGTAACAGAGGCTATTACCACTTGTAAATAACAACTATTTGTGTTGCAGAGATAGCAGGAAGGCACATGTACAATTTTCATCTGTACAAGTGTGAGGGTTCCAATATATTCAAAATGCAATAATTTAAAAAACTTTCAGAGAAATTATTTGTAATTCTTTCCACAAAACAACACCTCTTGCCTATGGATATTGGGGCATCATCAAAATCAGGTCAAACTTCAAGGGCTTTACTTAGATAATTTAAAAATAATTATGATGAACTTGATTATTTAAACCTTTACTCACGCAAAAAAAAATTACTACCGTGAGCTTTCGACACGACGAGACTCTGTTGTCTTATCAAACTGAAGATTGTTACTGATCTTGGGTGTCACAGGACCTAGATGACTTTTGATCATGTGACAAAATAGACTGGTATACAAGTGGAAGATCGTGGCGTCCCTTGTCTCTGTTAAGTGAACTGGGTTGGCGCCGAATGTGATAGCTCCCTGACACCGCGATTAAACCAGGTGGAGTCCTGGTCCAGAACTTTCACACCCTTCCAGTGATGAGTGTTTGACTTGTTTAATGTGGTTGAAGCTACGGGGGGAAACTGCTTGGGCTCATATGTCAGCCAGTGCGGGTCTTGAGGGAGCGTTCTGATCACCGACATCGGCCGCATGGCAGTCACGCCATGTGATTTGTGATAAACAGTACCAGACTTATGCTCCGTTTTGGTATGATCCTTCGGAGGCAACCAGTTTTTGGCGGATGGAATAACTGGCTTGTAATGCGTTGCGAATGTCCCTTGTTCGGAAAGGCGAGCAATAATCTCTGAGGTACCCTGTATGTAAGGAATCACCACGCTCCCTTCGCAGGGGGCCTTGTATGTATTGGCTTCTGTTTGTCTTTCTTGTGTCACTGACAGCGAAGGACCCAGGGCTATAACCACACTGTTCAAACAATCTGATGTGATCAATCTCTTGTGTTCATCTTCCTCGTGGGTATTATACTGGGTTGGCTCTATGAGGAAGGTCCTAACAACACCAAGTTTGTGTGTAGGGGGTGGTGCGAACAAAGTTCAAGTATTGGTCCGGCTTTGTGGGCTTTCTGTAAACCACTACACTTCAAGGACCCATCCGAAGCGAGTAATCAGGCGTGTACTCCAACAGGGTATGATGTTTTAGAGTTCAGTCTCTGTGGTGAACTTAATGGCATCAGTAATGTTGTTAATAGCTGTGTAAATTCATCCACACGTTCTCTCTCCATGATACACAGAGTGTCGTCGACGTAACGATACACAAATTTTGGTGGATGAGGAGCTGTGCTTAAAGCGTACTGTTCGAAATGCTCATGAAGAGTGTTTGCTACTATTGGGAGGATGGGCTGCCCATCGCCGCGCCTTCACGTTGACGGTAAAGGCACTCGTTGAACTGGAAAGTATGTGGTCTTAAGGAAGAAGGACAAAAGTTAATATCTGATCAGGAGTAAGAGTAGTGCGCTCACTAGAGTACGTATTGTTCAGCGATCGCGAATGATTGGAACTGGATTCAATCCCAGGTGTGCTCAGTGAACAGGCAAGACACGTCGGTAGAAAATACGACACTTCTTGTTCACGATTGTCACAGTCCTGAGTTTCTCCACTAGATCCTGAGAGTTCTTTAAATGATGCTCTGACTTCCCAGCTAGGGGGTATGATGTCTGCCACAACTGAAATCTCATACGAGATGGAGCCTATGCAGACACCAATAGGACGGAGAGGAACGTCACTTTTTATGTATCTTAGGCACAGACATAAAATTTTGGTAGTATATTCAGATGTGGGATTACAGTTTTCTTTTCTAACTGGTGATGGCTTTTCACTTCTCAGTTCTGGAGAATACTTAACAGATTTTCTTAGTGTACTGTGCGGTTAGGGTTTTCTTAAGTTTTTCAGATGTATTGGATCATCCAAGCAGGTTTCTGGGCTGAACATGTAGTCTGTTTGTTCATGACTACCGAAGCTCTGCCTTTATCGGCAGGGGAGAACGGTGATAGTTTTGTCGGCCTTAAGATTTTCAAGGGCCACTCTTTCCTCGCGAGAAATGCTTACTTGGTGGAGGTTTGGCTTTCTGTAAAATGCCTACAGTTTTAGCACGAGTTCCAGCTGCATCCGCGCTCTATTGGCCAAGAAAGAATGCGGGCTGCATTTTCCGTACCAAACAAAGAATTCATTCCACCGTACGTGTGCCGGAGTAGTAAGTAGTACAGAAACGTTCAAACCGCTTAGCAGCAATTTTTTTCTCTGGAGATGATATTGTTATCGGAGAGTTACTACCCACTATGATGTTTGCATGTCGCGAAACATTGTCTTTTTCCACCGTTTCACATTTGGTTTGCTTCAGTCTCTCGTATTTTTCCAATATGGCGTTCTTTTACAACGGAAGTGCTCAACACGGCATCGAATTCTGGGTATTGCCCAGGATGTTGTTGTAGATGTCGCTCGGCAACCGATTCCGGAGGTTGGGATGTTATGTCCTCGAATTTGCGATCTAAAATGTTTTTATTGAAATATCTGGCGTATTCGCTCAAATAAGAGACGTTCGCTACGAGTATATATCATTCAAGCGTGAACCAATCGATGTTTTGAGTTCAGAAGACAGTGGACGATGTTCCGTGTGTTTACATTGTAGTGTAAACCGGAGTGTTCTGATACGCGAGATCAATAATTATAATCGCGATTAAACCCAGGATCCTCAAAACAAATACAAAAGGAAGGTGCACAGTCACAAAGCATTCTCCCCCCTCATTTATTTTAATTACCACAACAGGGATAATTATTATCTTCATGTAATATAGTCAATGCAGCCAGAGAACGGCCTCACTTTTTGGCGACAATCTTTCTAATGAATTAAAATTGCTGCTGACATACAATCGAAGGGCGCCCACATTCCAAGTAAAAATACATACAAATTCCTTATTTTCCCCTATAATATTTTCTTGATTCTCCCTATTTCTCCTCCTATATTCTTGTTTTTTTTCCTAGGATTTAGCCCTATATTTTTTTGCAAGGGTGCACTTTTAGCCCTGTACTTATTCTAATTTAAACAAAATTCGTTCTTTTGCGACAGAGATTTTTGAGCTTTACTATTCCCAGGGATTGTTTACTATCAATTACGAATGCAACTGTGGCGAAAATCTCAAAATAAAGCCGGAAAAGAGGGCAACTATTCATTTTCCCCCCAGAATGGCCGGGCACACGTAAGAATTTGTTTTAAAATAAAACCAAAAAATGTGCACCATGGCCGGGTCGGCATGTCCTTTTCTGAATCTCCACACAGAGGCTTTATTAACCAAACTAAGGGTGGGCAATTGCCAGAGTTTTTTGTGCCGCCAGCTATAGCTTGCATGACCACTTAGCAATCCCTTTGTATGTGTTTTGTGTTGTCAAAAATTGTTAATGTTTTTTTTTTAACTTTACCTCAATTGAAAATTTTAACTTCAATGGAACCAACTTCTGTCATAGGTGTCACAATGGGATCCCTCAATATGTTGATGGAGGTCAAAGGTCCATGTTGAAAGGTCAAGGTCATGTGAGGTCAAGTTGAAATGTCTAAAAATGTAAAATTGATCTAAATTGAAAACTTGAAGTTTAATTGAACAAACATTTTGTCATATGGTGCACCATTCATCCCTCATATTTTGGAGGATATTCAAAGGTCACGTGCCATTGTCAAAGGTCATGGGGCGGCCACACACTTATATTCTTTGAAATAGCGAGCGCGAAATCCGAGAACCGCGAAATTTCAGTTCAAGTGTAGGCCTATAATTGTGTCCCAAAATATTGCAATTAATTGTTTTACCATACACAATTTGAATTCCTTGCCCATGTGGCCGAGATTTAACTTTTCCTTTCCGGAAATTTCCGGATTTTTTGCCAAAAGAAAAAATTCTGTAAATGTAAAAAAATTGTTTTATTTTTTTTTTCATTTCTGAGATCAAAGTGTCATTGGATAACGGTAAAACTGCATCAAAAAAAACCCATGTTTTAAGTACCAATTTTATTTTAGAGAAGGGGTCGTGTACCCTAATACCGCGTAAGAAAATATGTTCCCAGAGCTTATCGTATGCTACACTAAAAAATTTGGCCTTCGCGTTGGTTTGAATGTTGGATTTTGCAGGAAATGGGCTACTCCCTCGTTTACATCTTATCTGCATGTGGTCTGCGTCTACTGAAATCATAAACCTTCCAAGGGTCAACGCTAAATCTTTCTTCACTAAACTTTACAACATACTAATTCGATGAAATTTATTAAAATAATACTAAGGGTAATTTTTTCACACAAAACACACAAAAGGTAATTTCATTTAAGGCTATGGAAATTGATTTTTTAATTTTCCTGTTATTTTAAAAACTAAAGGAAAAGTCTGATTCCTTATTCAAATTGGTGAATTTGATAATTTTTGCCATAAATGTTAGCTCTTAGTAATAAATAGTCGATGTTCTTGATGCTTTGGACCATGAAGCCACCACCACTCATCCAAGTAACCTCCGCTTCTTAGGATTAGACCCACAAAGACTTGTATTCAAGACAGCTTGCCAAATTTGTTGAATTGTGGTCATTGTACAGGGTGGTGGTTATACGGCGTGTGTCAGAAGGTAGGCAAAGCAGCAGCTACAGCATTAGGAGTGGATTTCTTTTAATATTGGTGTTACTCTGCTGTTCACAACACAATCAATGCATGTCCAAGCATATAGTTTTATATATACCCCTCATTAATATATTCATGTTCATGGATTGGTTTAAAGTGGCGTACAATGACCACAAAGTAGTTTTAACTATTTACGAGAAGTGTGGCGAAAGAGAGATCACACACATGGGTAAATAGACGCCTATTTTTCCCGTAGGGAAAAGTCGCCCCTATTTTCCCTGTAGGCCCTCGATAACCACCCGTGTATCAGTTCCTTGTCGGTTCTTCTTTCGGTGTGGTCAATACGACTAGCAACGACTGTTGACGTTATGCATGAGAGTAACCAGACTCTTACTTGTATATCTCAACGTAATGTGTACGTTCGTATTAGTTTTTGCTCTAAAAGGAACTTTGATGCAGTGATTGAGGCAATTTCGTCGACAACCCAACCCTTAGCAACAACATGGCTGCGCCCAGTTCCAATAACACCGGTGGGAAACCCTCTGCACGGATAGTGAGAATACAAAAAAAATAATTACGTATGTCCTGTCATTATTTGAGGAGTTGTGTAAATAACACTGGTGATTCCCATCCCCGCCTGTGATTTTTATTTTAATCTGCCATGGATAGAAACTCTGATATGTACCTACAACATGATGAATCACTGCATGACTGTGCACGGAAACACTGACGAGAAAGGTGAGCTATACATCTATATGCAATATGCCTAATTCCGGGAGTTAAAGTCGTAACAAGACTTCAGCGGGTCATTATTTACCGAAAAAGATGTTGATATCGCAAGTGGGGCGGACTTTCCTCTGCCTAAAACGCAGTCAACAATGCTTCAAGCTCTTGGCCTAGCCTATTCTAGCCTATCCCTAACCTATCCCCCTAGCCTAGCCCTAGCCTAGCCTACCTACAGAGTACAGTACAGGCAAGGCCTATTTTTTTGTTAGTAGGGCCTCGGGCTCAAGTTTTTACACTTTTAACCAATCAAATGAACACAAAATATATTCATGAAGAATATAAAACAAATCTTAATGATCTTATTCGGGATCTTTGTGGAATCTATTGGTCCCCTCGGTAAACTGGAGGGCGTGTGTGTGACTATTTTCCCGCGACCATTTGCGGTCTCAGGAAAATGGTACCCCACGCCCTCCAGTTTCACCTCGGGCCAATAGATTCTCACAAGATCCCTCATGATCATTAATATTTGTATACTACATTCCATGCTATCTGGACTAGCTCTTTATGTAAAGGTAATTGAAAAGAGCCACACAGTACGGAATCTTTGCTTGCCCAAGCCAGCTGTTGTAACTGTTTTAGGGTTTCATCAACACCAGTAAATGCATGTACTATTCTTTTCTGTACAAAAAGGACGAGATGAAAACGTCATGTTTTCTCTCCATCTTGGAGGAACATCCAGATCTAAAGCTAATATTCTGCTTGAAGATCATCATATTCCGACCTGATCAGCCATTAAATAGGGTACTTGTAATCCCCAATTTTGTCGAGCTACTGGACCGTGAATACTAGCATGCACTGTGCACCCTGGAGGTCAGAACACTTTTCAGTCAGGTGTTCCCTGTAATAATACGGTTAATACTGGCTGTCAGCTCAAATCAAAGTACAATTGCCGCCATTTTTGGCTTACGCGTAAGTCTATAAGATAGTGCTGTGTGATAGATTAATATGTTCATCAAACTTTATTTCCCATTTACTCCACAGTATGAAAAACAAAACATTTATGGAGGATTGAGCAAAAGGTTAATAGGGCCCCCAAAACACTCACCCCCACCCCCCTTGTAATCCATTAACAACAACGCAAGAAACAGGCATAACTATCAAGAAACGACAAAGTGTTACACTTGTAACCATTTCTTGTAAGAGGCTAAAATCAACAAGTCAATACTCTTGGTTCACTGAAGTTGTCTGGCGACTCTTTGCATGCATTGTAGTAAGTCCTAGACCAAGAAACAGGGAACCGGTTTGGACATCAAGGTCAGTAATATATTACAACCACCATTGTGCTTATGTGTCGGCCTTGATGTTATTAATGTTTTGGTAGAGTGCCCTGACATTCTGCGTTCTTTATATAGCAAGTGCCCTAGTATTTTACACTAGGTATAGTTAGTGCCAAATAACATGATTTTTGTCACACATTGAGTAAATGTTACCTCTTAAATTAAAAGTTTTCCTTGGATGACCACTAAACAAATTATTCTTTTTTTCCTTTGAATGCCAACTTCATTATTTTATGCCTATTGTTGTTTGTGTTACATTTGTGGTGTGTGGTGTTTGCGCATAAGGTGCTTTTTGTGTGTGAATTGGAAATTTAAATGTTAATGGTAAAAAATGTTGTACATAAAAATGAAAAAATGTTTCAAATGTGGGTATGACAGCAACAACAATTAATGTACATGTTGGGGGGGGGGAGTTTCTCACATTGGGAGGAGTATGTTTTTATGTACCACTTATAAGTCCTCATTTTCAGGCTCTTTTTCCAGTTCGCAGTGACCCCATTTTTAGGACCATTCCAGACCCCTACTTTTCATGTCCCAAAGCCAAATTCTACTAATCTACAAATTTTCTTCAAAACCACCCCTCAAAAGTACTGGGAATTGAGGGAGAATCGCAGCTTATTTTCCTTACATTTTGACTAGAAACCTAGTTTCGGAGACCCCATTTTTGTGGCCTCAAATCATCCCCAGCCCCCGCCGAGTACCATGTTTATTATAGTCGATTCGCGTTGATACGTTTTGTCCCCTTGGAGTTTTTGGACCTCTTCAATTCAGTCTGAGAGGGAAAATGAAGAATTCAAATGCACGTGCCACAGCCGGATTTATTTTGGAGGACACTCCGGTCCATATAAACCCACTCACCTGCCATTAAATACAATTCAATATCATGTATGGAAACCACCATAGTGTTTTCATCCGTTTCAGGCCTTGACATTCCTCACAATAACATGATTAACAGAAGCCCGCGCCTCATGATTTACACCTCTGCAAAAATGGTACGGGGTCACATATCAGATAATCGAGTATAAGAAAGCCAGAAATCCAAAATTTGGAAAAAAAAACATACCAAAAGTTGCAGGAGAGCCTGTAACTGACAAAATTTTGTAAGTACTTTGGTTTTGACGGCTCAGTGATTAATACTTGGTTGACAGGTTGGAAGGTTTTCCTTTATTAAATGGTTGATTTGGTGGTGAGTTGGTGGCTGACAGGAGGGGAATGTCTATGTAACACTTAGCATTATAACATATATCAGGTGTTAATAACGCTGACCAGATATATCAGGTCAACAGAGTATGTAGTTTTGCTTCTACCATTTCTGGAAATTGAAAAATTGGGGAAGATGTAAATGGACAGAAAATTCAATTTTTCGTCAAAGTTGTATAAAGTGAGAAAACCGCAGTTAATGAGTACTGTAAATAATTTCTGTTACTAATCTCCCTGCCCTGGTCCATACACAAGCCTTCCCTAATTCCTCAATGCATCTATTTTACTGTTTAATCCCTGATATACCATGTACCTTAAGCAATAAAATTGGTGCAAACATTAGGTTTTTTAACCTATATTAGTTAGTCTTGAGCGTTTCTTGCTGCCCCTGAATTGATGCATACTGAATAAGTGGGTTGACAAGGACAACGTCCTTATTCCCATGGTGTTATGGAGTTGATGGTTGATGGGTGGGGAGTCGGTATTGATGGATACAGGATACAATGGGTGAGGTGATGGTTGGTGGAAGCCAGTGGTTGATGGAATAGTGACGTCAGCAGGGGATTCAAGTTTGGTCCAGAGTAGTAGGCCCATGCCATTTAATTTGGAGAGCCATTTACTGTATTTTGTTGTTGTTTTTCTTTTATTTACTGAGGAGATTTGCATTTAAAAGAGACAAAAACAGATGATCGAAGTTTCATTTTATAAGATATCCAAGTTATCCAAAATCAATAGTTTTTTGTATAAACAATAATTGGACAATCAAGTAATGATTTGGGCAATTGTCCTGGACATTGCCATTTAGCCAATTTTTTTAGCAATTTCTGGAGCCCTTTTCAAATTTTTTTTTAAATTAAAAATAAAATGCATTTTACATTTAGGTTTTGGACTACTACTGGGAACAAACTTGATTTTTTTTTTTGTTGTGGCCTTAAAATGCAAATTTCACTGGCTATATGCCTATACCCAAACATCCTTTTCGGAAAAAAGACTACATACTGACGACAATCAACCCGCAAAAAAGGTGGTAGCGTTTATTTTCCTGTTAGTCTAGGTGGGCATTCCCCCAAAACAAAACAGTCCGCTCCGTGAATTGGAAAAAAATGCAGTTAAGGGACGTTAGGATATGGGAATGTCACTTAAATTGTTTGTTTCATCCACCCTCATTGGCAACACTCAACGGCCAACACCTCGGAGTCGCCACGCATCCGTGATGCTCTCGTTTGATATTCCTGACAGATTATTATACTAATATTGATAGCAACCATGATTTGCACCCAGATCTCCCCTTTTCTCTCAGTTTTTTAGGTACATTACCGACGGTCCCCAAAAAACAAAACACCTCATCTGCAGTGGGGTCTGGACTTACCTGTTCTCCTGTTATTTTACCTGGTGTGAAATCTACATGGATGAAAGAGTTGGTTTCTTCTTTTTTTTTTTCCCTGTTTTGTTTTAGTTTTGGGCCTCAAAAAACATTTTGGTATGGTTACTTGAGAATTGATTCTTCTAAGGCAACCAAACCTTTTTAGGGACCATGAAAATGGAACCCATTAGGCTGCTATCTTCTGTATATAGCACTGTATAATGCACTAAGAGAATAACACTGATTTTTTGTCATTTCAATAAAAGCGCCCTGGCGTTAAATAGTGAGTGATAACAACCGCTAAAGTGATAAACTCTCACCTTGCATTATACTAAAACACACAGAGCTTCAGTGTATCGCAACCCAATTTATGGCCAGTTGCATTGACCTTTCTGTCTTTCTTCTTCTGCCGCCATATCTTACGATCCACATTGACGTTACAATCCTAATGTGATAAATGGTCAGGGTTTACGCAAAAATCATGTGGCCAGCAGTGAGAGATGTTCTAAAGGAAGGTCAATCAACTTTGAAGGCCATATATGAAAACCTGTGAGGGCATTGACAAATCCATGGAGAGTCCTTCGTATTGAAAATGAATCTGCCATATCGCCCATTTGCACGCTTGCCTCCCATCCACTCCCAACACCTTTGCCAAAGGAATTCTTCTTACCTTGCCTGAACCTTTATTGCGGACCGTAGTCCATAACAGTTTGGTGGAAGATTAGCCTTTGTCCTATCTGTAACAAAGTATAGTCAAAATTGAAAGTGAGGACTTTAAACCTCATGACATGGCATGGCTGGGCCATTTGTGGCAATTTGGACTAGCTAGCCACCACCACCACATGTAATCAGTATACACCCAAGTCTTTTTGTTTTTTCCTAATATTGCACTTGCTTATTACCTAGCCTAGGCAAAATGCTCAATCAGAATCTTCCCCGTTTTAATTCTGAACTTGTCCACAACATTGTGGCAAGAGTTCCTAAGTATGTCCCTCCCTCCCTACGATTCTGCAACTTTGTCATGTAGTTTTATTCCGTCAAGGCTGCAGAATTTTCGTAGGGGATGTTCCATATGGAACGCTTTCCAACATTGTGAGAGTCTAGGGACTAGCCAGGCCAAGGCTGGCCCTAGAAAGATTCAGGCAGCATTCCCCCCACCCCCCGTGACCCGGCCAACATGTTTTCAACCCCATATGTTTACATACATCTTAGGCAATTCAATCGTGTGGGGCTAATCTCACAAGAACATTACCTTGAAACCCTGAAAAGTACCCAATTTTTAATTTTGTGAATTTACAAAACAGTAAAACTGATTGTGTATTCTGTGAAGTAAATTTTGCCTATTCAGAGCAGAGGAATCGAGAACTCGAGTACAAATGGCTTCACAGCATAAGTTAGACCTCCAAAATACGGTTCACACCAGTAAATGCATGTACTACATTCTTTCTGTACAAAATGGGCGAGATGAAAACGTCATTTTCCCTCATTGGAACATCTCAGATCTTAAGGTGCTTTCTTGATTCCAGCACCCTCCTGTTTTTATTCATTTTTCACTAGTTCCTTGAGAAACGCTTCTTAACAACTTTTTTAGGGTGATCCCGACTTTGCGGTTTTGTGTTAGAGCAAATGCTCGTTTCCTCCCCCACGGTGCCATAGGCACTTGTACTATAATTTCTGTCCGTTTACGGACAGAAAATACAAAATTGCGGAAAAATTTTTTCCTTACAGATACCGACCGAATTTCCACATAAGATTTGGTACACAATGGATTACTAATGTAAACTGTTCAGATGATTAAAAATCTCGTTTTGAGGTAAGTCGGGGGGACAAGGCTGTGGATCACGAAATGCCGCCCCCCCTTTAAACTAATATTCTGCTTGAAGATCATCATATTTCCTACCTGATCAGCATGAAATTAAGGTACTTATCCCCAATTTTTTCGAGCAACTGGACCGTGAGACTTGCATGCACCGTGGACCCTGAGGTCAGAGCACTTTTTCAGTCAGGTGTTCCCTGTAAGAATACGGTTAAATTAGTCTGGTCAGATCAAATAAAAGTATCATGCTGCCATTTTTTGTGTCGCCTGCCTTGAGGCAGAGAGACACTAGGGATAACTTTGTCCCCTGTAGTCGTTTAATGTTCTGTTGTTGATGTCTGGGTTTTGTTGTTGTGAAAAAGGGTTAACATTTGCTTGTAATATCCACTACGTTGATGTATTTAAACCCAACCCATTCATGATGCAACATGGGATCCCGCATTTGCTGATGAGGTCAAAGGTCACATACCAAGGTCAAAGGTCATGTGAGGATCAAGTGTAAGATAGGTGTACAAATGTAAAAATTGACGTCTAATTGAGAAGTTGAAGTTCAATTGGAACCAAAACTGAACCATAGGGGAAAATGGGATCCATCATATTGGAATGAGGTCAAAGGTCACCAATCCTAAGGCAAAGGTCCCATCCACGGTCAAAGGTCATGTGAGGTCAATGTTGTAAGATAGGTTAAAATGTAAAATGACCTAATTGGAAAAAGTAAGTCAATTAGAACAAACTTGAATCATAGGGTGCACAGGGGTCCTCCATTTGTTAATGGGTCAAAGGTCACATGCCAGGTCCAAAGGTCAAATGGAGACCTATTCATTACAACCGCGACGCAGGCGACACATGCGGTCCGAGGACCGATGTTTTTTTTGAGATTCCTACAGAGTTATACCTAATATTGATACACCATGATTGCAACCCAGATCTCGCCTTTCTCTCGTTTTTAGGGTACCACTTAGTCGACGGTCACCAAAAAAAAGAACACCATTTGCAGTGGGGGCTGGACATACCTGTTCTCATGTTATTTACTGGTTTGAAATCTTAGGTACCACATCAATGCTTACAATTGTAACCCTTTGGACCAATTTGAAATGATTGGCGAGCGTTGAATGGCATTTGGCACATGCACGAAATCTAAACAATAATAGAGTATGATGCTCTGCTAATTAATTATGGATATGTTGGAAATGAACCTCAGAGATGTAACTGTTCCGGAAATTTCCGGATAAGTTATGATTTTTTTAAAAAAGTTAAAAAACTTGTTTAAAAAAAAAAAAAATTGGTTTTCAATTTCTGAGATAAGTGTCATGGCCAAAGGTAAAAACTGCATCAAAATCCAAGTGTAAGTACCAATTTATTTAGAGAGGGGTCTTGTACTAAACATCATGTAAGAAATGTATGTTCCCCGGAGCGTCACCGGATGCTACGCTAAAATTTGGCTTTCCCGGCGGTTCGAATTTTGATTTTCAGGGAAATGGGACTACTCCTCTGTACATCTCTGAACATTCTCTTCCCGCACAAAAACAATTAACCTAGTTTGCATATAGGCCGCAGTCATGCAGCGAGATATGGAGCTATATCTGCCGTGTTGCTAACAAAAAATCTGTTAGGCACAACCTGAAAGGCATAAAGACATTAATTGTTAGCTTAATTGCTGGGGGGGGGGTACCCATGGCACACACTGAAAATATCAATTTGAGAGCCTTTTATGGACGTCAACAAGGGCGGGTGGGCAAAGGGTATAATCTTAGGGGCAAAAACATTACATGATTTTAAAATCATATGTTTAACCCAATTGTAAACACAATTTTTTATTGTAAAAAACCTGTTGTCTGAATTTTGAAAAGGGGAGGGGGGGGGGCTTCCCTGCACCCTCCCTTGGCCCTTCCCAGATTGGTGGGTAAATGCATTCTTGCCAACACTGATGTTCATATCCAGAACTAAAAATGCTGGAGTTAACGTGCCTACGCTCTCTTCAGGAGAAAATTACTTTAGACTACAAAATATACACAATGAAATTTCATGTATGAGTGACTGCCGATTACAAAAGGCTAACCCTGATGAAACACCACAAACACCTAATATTGCAGTTTGGGTGTTTTTCCCAAGCATTAAACTGTAGAAGCTGCCAATGCCTTTCTTAGGGTGCTCTTTACTGATCTACATGTATCAATCCCCAGAGTGTGGCATTAAGGATAGACATGGTGCATTATGGGTTTGAGCCCCGCTGCAGCCAAGGTGAAATGTTTGTTTTCCTAAGCAAAAACTTAATCGAAAATTGTGTAAGCGACCCAATCAAAATTGTAGTTAGAGCTGTTAGGGAAATACATTACATATCAACGTACTGAAGTGCGATAAGGATGTCCACTTTGCCAGTGAAACTCTAGATGAAGCAAAAAGTATTTTAGCGATTTCTGATGGCACCCCAATGAATAGAAACAGCGCATTGAATTGTTTCGCCATTAAGGCCCTTTATAAGACTGCAGTATTATTAGTTATCTGATTTGTTGTCTTCTTACCCAGGTAGGGCATCATGCAGGTTACGTAAAAGTCAAACTGGGCAGGTTTGAAAAAAATGTTGACAAAGCAAAAGAAAGAAGCCAAACAAGGAAGGGAGAAAAGAGCAACAATGATTCAAGGACTCATCCGATCAGGCAAGTGAAAAATTGTCATGTGAATGCAAGAAGGTCGAAGTGCAATAGCTGCCATGGGTGTGTGTGTGCCTGACATGTATGTTGTGGGTGTGCCATGTATTATGGGAACTCTCAATTGATCCTTCCTTGAATCAGCGGGATTTGGAACTGTTTTCAGGTGACTGTTCGCTTGAAGAACATTTTAAGACAAACTGACCAGACTTGGTAGTAAAGTGAGTTTGCCTAGAAATTTTCTGATATAATGGCAACTATTGCACTTATGATATATTGCATTCAACACGCACAATCTAATCTATTTCAATGTGTTTACTTTTCTTATGTATGTGCTATCAGGGTCTTATTTGATATGATAGCAATTACTAGCATGGACTTGCCTAACACTCCACCATTATCATGAGAAACAACCTTGGTTTTGATGGTAGATGTGATAAATTCATATTGCGCAACACGGTGCCTATTCACTGAAGGGATTAATCTGATGGTTAAACTATTAAAGTGACAATTTGTCTCTATCTTGGAAAAAAAAAAATGGGTTTGAAGGTTGCAATTTCAAAGAGGAAAAATGAGAAAAATATGGTTCTTTCATCGATATCAAAATTGATAACTAATACCGGGTAAAGACAAGGGGGTCTCAAAAGAGTTCGGAAGGTTGTTACAGAAACTAAACAGAGTAAGCAAGACATAGGCCTCTTAATTTTAAGTCAGATCTAAATTCAATGAAGCCAGGCCAAACTGAATTCTATGGCCGGTGATATTCACAAAAGCGGGTGAACTTTAATCAGGGTTAAACAGGGTTTACCCATGATCATGGGTTAAATTAATGTTATCTCTATGGGAGATGAACCAGGGGTAAAATAACAAATGGGTAAAGTTAACACGATTGTGTGAATACCGGGCCCTATGGGTTAACAGTTGCATGCTTGATATTGAAATTTGAATTCTTCAAATGTAGTTACCTGAAATTTATACTAAATAATACCCCTGCATTGGACTGTTAGTAAAATCATAGGCCTATTCACCTACAGAGGACGTTAAAGGGAGAGGCCCGATTAAGTATAGAAAGCGTTCATCTTGATAGAATGGGCTTCTCCAAAACCCTATCTGTAAAGTTTTGCACAAATATCAACCCCGTTGTGATGTGAGAGCCTAAAACCATTATTTTGTAATCCCCCATAGAGTATCTGCGTAAAATTAATATTGTCGACCAAAATGGGGCACATTTTCGCTGAAAACATCCAAACCAAACAAGCTCTAAGATTTCACAGGGTAATAAGAAAAATTAGAACTTTCTTCAGATACCAAAATTCTGAACACTCTTCCGGTTTTAAATCTGGGGTTTTGTGGATGAGGTTATTACGGGATCGGACCATGACCCTTTACGAATTGAGATTAAAGGTATGATTTGGGAAGTTGGGAAGCAATTCTCAATTATTAACATGTTTCATTGGCCGATGCAGTATTCGAACATGATCTGGCACTTGTGCATGAACCCACTTAATTAAGGGTTCTTACAGAACCACAAAGGAGGAATTGATTAAGGCCCAAAAAAAATGTTGAGTGTCCATAGATGACTTTTAGAGTTAAGTCGGTCGTCGGAAAAGACTGGGTTTTTTTCTGTTTTTTTTAAGTCAATAGCAACCGTATTGAAACATGTTGGTTGTTAATAAGTATCAAACACTAAAAAAAGCAAGTTCGATCTTACTCAAAAATGCATCCTTGTACATTATGAAACCCAACGAACATGCTTAAGAAAACAATTGTTTAACACATTCATCTTTTTTAATTCAGAAAGTTAATTTGGTTTTTTAATTGAAAAAAAAAAACTTTTTAGGAATTTTTCAAATTAGGGTCGGTATTCTTTGCACAGTAAAAGGGAAAAAAACCTTTCCTGATTTCCAAAATTAGGGTCGGTCGGAGCGGACAATCAAACCAATTTGTTTTTGGCCAATGAATGACCCAATGTAAAAAATTGGTCAAATTGATAGGTACTATCTATTCTTTTCTCCTTGTGCACAGGCTAAGGGAACTCGCTAGGAGTAGAACATCATCATCTTCAAGTGGCTTTGGTGGCGGGTGTTTTGTTATGTTGTATAGGATGGCAATGTAACAGACAAAATTTGATGCTTTTTAAAACCCATAGAAACCCAATGATTTCCATCTTGTCACCTAAGACAGTTAACCAAAAATCATGCCACAAGGTTGATGTGCAATAGCTGCCATGGTGATAAGATCTGAGAGATTGCCATGTTCTAGGAAACTCTCACTTTATCTTTCCTTGAGTAAGTGACTCTTGAATGGTTCTTCAGGCGTCGAGTTGCCTGAAGAAAAACCATTTCAAAGGGCACCGACCGGACTTGGCTTATAGTATTTTGATGGGAATTTCGACAAATAGCAGCTATTTGCACTTAAGGTGGTTCCCATAGGTAGTGCAAGCGTTACTAAATAGATCTAAAGATCATTTTTTCCAATATGTTGTCACATCTTAACAATTTAAAACCAAAGAATGTGTCTTCATTTTAAATGTCCACAAGCTTTTCAGCTCTCAAGATGTAAAAAAATTCACAAAATACAGGGTTTTCATATGTTTACGTTTTGAAGTTTTTCTGGTGAACCCTACCTCCTATTTTCATTTGTTCTGCAGAGTATGAAAGCAGGTGTGCTCTTTCATAATTCCTTGCTGCGGGTAACGTAGAAATATCCATAACTAAGTTATGGCCATTTTTCCCAAAATGTTGTTAAAAATCATGTTTTTTGGGAAAAAAATGCCCCCCATCTCTTGAGTTTGGGTATATCTATGTTACCCGCAGCAGGGGAATTATGAAAGAGTACACCTGCTTACATAATCTGCAGAAAAAAGAAAATAGGAGGTAGGGATCACCAGACACCCCCAAAATTAAAACGTAAATTTATATAAAATATGAAAAACCCTGTATTTTGTGATTTTTTTTTACTCTGAGAGCGGAAAAGCCTGTGGAATGTAAAAATGAAGACCACATTCTTTTGGTTTTGTAACTGGTTAAGATTGTGCCAGCATATTGGGAAAAATGATCTTTGATCTATTTAGTAACTCTTGAGTCACATGGGAACCACCTTAAGACCATGTTGCACGCGCCACAAAGATATAATTGGATGAAAGCAGTTAAGATTGGTATTGGAATGTGATTATAATGACAAGTCGGGTTTATTGCATGCTGGAGCCGGAGGTCAAAATATTAAAAGTTACGTCCGTCGTAATGCTCAGACATAAAAAGGTATGGAACTAAAATAGAACTGTTGGAAAGTCAATAGCCAGGACTGAATTTCAAAGCCGGTGTTCCTGGAGTCTTCCGTCTAGTCGGTTTAGCTTGAAATAGGAACTTAACATATGATTAAACATGTTATATACGTGAATTCAAAATATGCTAAGGTAACCATGCATTAGCTTAATTGGCCCCACCAAGGAAGAATAAAGGAAGGCATGGTATATAGTGCCCATCTTTGTCCGGTGTATGGGAAGAAGGAAACCTTCGTAGTCTAGCTACTCAAATATGACGATGACTTGGTATTGCATTTGGTTTTTGTACTCATCCTTAGAAGGAACTTTAATTTATCAATAGGATATTCCACATATAATCCGACAAACCAACCCAATTAAAGGATTGGTACCTAAATATCAACAGAAAGTGCCATGCAAAAGGTTTTCATGTTCACCACTTGCACGGTTCCGCCATATGCAGGAGGGAGAGACTTAGTTCATGATCCGTGAGGGGAGTTATAATATCACCACTTGTTATTATATAGGTATCAAAGTTAAAGGGAGGCCATTTGTAATCAAACCTTGCTCCCCCTTGCCTCAAAAAATCGAGATTTTTATATATCGAGACTTAGTATGCATGTGCACTTATCCGAAGGGCAAATTCCGATTGTATCTGTAAAGAAATTTGCAATTTGTATTTTCTGTCTGTAAATGGACAAAACTTACACCAGTCCTTGAGACCTCTGTATAGCTCAACTGGAATCATTGCATTTGAGTGAAAAAGGTTTTTCTAGCCAGGCATCCACGCGAACCATAAATAAAACAGAGGTGCTAGAATCACAAAAAAGCACTTAGTCCAAATGTTGGAACAGGGTGATACTTGGAGAATTGATCATAGAAAAATCCTCATAAGCAAGTCTGGCTGTCTGGAATGGTTAAAGAATATGTCAAGATTTTTGTCAAGATCATTTTTCCCTAATATGTTGTCACATCTTCACAAGTTTAAACCAACAAGAATGTGTCTTCATTTTACCTTTCCACAAGCTTTCAAGCTCTCGATGTAAAAAACTACAAAATACAGGGTTTTTCATAATTTTACGTTTTGAATTTTTTCTGGTGAACACCCTACCTCCTATTTTCATTTTCTGCAGATTATGAACGCAGGTGTGCTCTTTCATAATTTCCTGGCTGCGGGCTAACTTAGAAATATCCATAAATCAAGTAGTGGCCATTTTTTCCCAAAACTGTGTTAAAATCATGTTTTTGGGAAAAAAATGCCCATATCTTGAGTTAGGGTATTTATATGTACCGGCAGCAGGGAAATTATGAAAGAGTCCAACCTGCTTTCCATTAATCTGCAGAAAAAAATGAAAAATAGGAAGGGGGGTAGGGATCACCAGAAAAATTCAAAACGTAAAAATATGAAAAACCTTTTTTGTGATTTTTCTCATATGAGAGCTGAAAAAGCCTGTGGAAATGTAAAATGAAGACACATTCTTTCTGTTGTAATGTTAAGATGTGACAGCATATTGGGAAAAATGATCGTAGATCTATTAGTAACTTGCTACACATGGGGAAACCACCTTTAAGACCATGTTGCACGCGCACAAAGAGATTAATTTGGATGAAAGCATGTTAAGATCTGGTATGGAATTGATTAATAATGACAAGTCGGGTTATTGCAGCTGTGAGCCGTAGGTCAACATATTAAAGTTACGTCCGTCGTATGCTCAGACATAAAAAGGTATGGAACTAAACTAGAACTTGTTGGAAATCAATCATGCCAGACTGCATTTCAAAGCCGGATGTTCCTGGAGTCTTCACGTCTGTCAGGTTTAGCTTGAATAGGAACTTCACATCATGATCAAACATGTATATACTAATCTTCAATATGCTAAGGGTAACCATGCTTAGCTTAATGTGGCCCCACAAGGAAGTAAAGGGACAGGTCATGGCTTAATAGGTTGCCATCTTTGTTGTGTATGGGAAGAAAGAACATCGTAGTCATAGACTACTCAATCAATGACGATGGACTTGGTATCTGCATTTGGTTTTTGCTACTCATCCTTAGAAGGAAACTTTAAATTTTATCATAGGCTATTCACATATAATCCGTACATACCAACCAATAAAGATTGACCTAAATATTCCACAGAAAGTGCAAGCAAGTTAATGTTCACCAAATTGCCACGGTTCCGCCATATGCAGGGAGGGAGAGACTTTTAGTTCATGATTCCGTGAGGGGAATAATATCACACTTGTTATTGTAATAGGTATCAAGTAAAGGCATTTGTAATCACAACCGTGCTAACCACTTGCCTAAAAAAAAATCGAGATTGTTATATCAGTGAGACGTTAGTAATGCATGTGCAACTGAATCCGAAGTGCAACAAATTCCGATGTATCTGTAGAAATTTGCAATTTTGTACTTTTCTGTCTGTAAATGGACAAAAATACAAAACCACAGTGGCCTGTGAGACCTTCTGTATAGCTTACTGGAATCATCTGAAATTTGGGAAACAGGTTTTTCTCGCAGGCATCCAGCGAACCATAAATAAAACAGGAGGTGCTAGAATCACAAAAAAAGTCACTTTAAGTCAATGTTGTCACGTTGATATTGATACTTGATATAGAACAACATCCTCATAAGCAAAGGTTCTTGTGTCTGGATGGTTAAAGGGAAAATGTCAAGATTGTTGTCCAGACTCAGTTCTGATTACATTCATAAAAATATATGTACATACATCACAAATTCCCGAAAAAAATAATACCAATTGATGTAAAATTAACAAAATAGAGGCATTTTAATTTTGCTTTTTTGACATACGAAAAAAACGGGCGCATTTTTCCACCACGGCTTCATTGATCAAAAGCGCCAATTTTGATCCCTCATGACGTCAAAGTGATGGACCAAAACATGTGTGACCTCGAATTGTATTGGCTGAAACTGTAATATTGATGGATTATGCAAAAGTAATAATTAAAATTGAAACTAAGTTCAGAATGACATATTTGTTCATTCCGTTCGTGTTTTAATTATATTGATATAAAAACACATTGCTACATTGCAGTTATATGGTATGAGTGGTTCAATCACTGCGAGTGTTTATGAGGTCACTACAAGCGTACGTAAATTATGGTATGGTTCATCACTTTTGACGTCACCATTTGCTTGTCGATGTTGGTTTAATTGTAGTAATGCTATTGGGCGGTAAAATTTTAAAATTGGGTTATTTTTTTTATTTTTTTTATTTTTTTTAATGTGGAAATTTTTTTCATAACGTATGTTGATTAGATGTCATATGACTTGTTTACTCAGCTTTCCATCCATACCAATATTTTCACCAATATTAAGAATCATGGTACATTATTTCCTTAACTGTGCCAGTGCAGGTCCAAGTGCAATATTTTACAAAATACAAATGCAGGAACTAAGTTGAATAATGCTTTTTTCATAGATTGTACAGGGTTCGAGGTTTCTCCCAGCTTATGGCCGACCCTGCAAATAGTTCAATGGCCAAATAGTCGTGGGCTTTTCAATTGAAAATGTATCCCCGTACGGAACAAAAAGAACCTAATGGCCTCTTCTGCATGAACACAAGCGGGAGTTTAAATGTTGGTAATATGGTGCCATTTGAAATCCATTTACCCCACCTGTGGAAGATATTTAATCCCCTGAGGTCTACCAACTTTCTTACAGTACTGGATTGACATCATGACATGATAAACATGATATAACCTCTTATAGTAACCAATCAAACTGGCCCTTATATCATAGTACCAAAATTTAAGCTTTCTTCCTTTATGTCTGCTGATTGGCTAATTTATCATATAACACAGTGTGTAAACTAATTAAAATCGGCTCTGGGTGGTAGATCTCCAGGTTTAAAGGGGGATATGGATTTCCACAAATGGATCAGCCTGTGGAGCTCAGAGATGGAATCAATGCTGGAAATATTGAGGTAGATGTCACTATAAGTGCAAATGCAAATTTTTATAACCATCCTTTTTGTCAATGTGTCATATAAACCAGTGGTGTTTTGAATCAAATCCCAACGCTGCAGTGCAATGTGCCTATACGTACTGTACAAAACACATGTCAGTCTTAGGGATTAACCAGTGTTTCTAAGAAGTTTTAAGAACCACAGGACAATTCATGGATCAGCAAAAAAAATTCCCTAATTACTAGCACCTTGTGGCTAAAAATGAGTAGTGTAAAAGTCAGGGATTTCATGTGTTTCAGAATAGGATTTCGTGGAATCACATGACCGATGAGTTGTAATTTCCCAAAACTGGTGATTGTGGGATTGATACAATACACCCTCTGTTCATAATACATTTGCTACAAGCAGATTGTGTTGCACAAAGGGTTGATTGTGGTGTCATAAAAAAAATGTATTCTTGGTAAACCTATAAATTGTTGTCAACGGTAGTTGTAGAAATTTGTACATGTTCATGTTATGTGTAAATTATGGTCTTATAAAGACTGATTCAAAAAACAGTCCAAAATAGATTGATGATAATTAGAAAAAATGAAGCTTTCAAACCACAATGTTTCCCATTGCCTAATCTACTATGGGTAGGGTTATAACTAAAAGATAGCCTTCTCACATCTACAAAGCTATTGAAAGGCAAGAATAGAACAGTTTTTTAAGAGCGCCCCATTTTTCAAAAAAATGGAAGAGTTTACACGGTATTGTGCATTGGTAACTGGCTAGGTAACTATACCTTGTGAATGGTTTAAGCTCAAAAAATTCTGTGTGCACAAACGAAGGAATTGTAATTAGAATAATTATCGGAGATCTCCGATTAATAATTCAACGGCTGCTGGAAACGGCCTTACCATGTGGAATAGCCGGAAAAATAGTGCCATTGTGCCTGTCTTCACCTCCCCATTGTTGTTGTATTGGTTCAGCAAGTCAAGTTAGAGGTTATTCTTGACGTGGTGGCACTATAATCATGGCAAACGACATAAACGTAGCATTCCAGCTCTGCGTTAAGTACAATCTATGATCCCAATTTCTAATTACAAAATCGCTATTTATGATAAATAAGGCATTTTTAGCATTTCTCGTTTGCAGGTATGGTTTCATAGACAATTACCAAAGTAACTGTGCCAAAATATCAAATTTTGAAAAATCTGGGGGTGCTCCTCAAAAAATGTGCCATTATTGCTTTAAGTATGTGTATGGCTATACTAAATTCCTACACCATTTAGAAGTTCCTTTAAAAGTGTTAGCGTAGCGATTTGTAGCGATTAGAGATTTTATATAGCGCTTTAATGTCTCAAAGCACATTGGGACCTCGACCATTATTTCAAAGGTAACAAAGAGTTATAATTGGAAATCATTGATTTGTACCTAGCTGTACAAAAGAATTGGTCTTGGGCAAATATTAGCCCTTCACATAATGAGCAAGTCCAAACAGGAGTGGATTCTCTAGTCGTCGTAATAATTGTTTGATCTAAGCATACGCAGTACCAACTTGTGCGACCTGTACACGGGTGTATCGCGTGTCTAGTTTAATTGTTACATTTACGGCCTGTCTACAGCAGTGCAACCTTCACGCACACACGCAGCAGATTGTTCGAATCGGTTCAAACAATTATTACTCAGACTATAGTAGTATAGACCGTATTGCATGTCGGAGATTCTGGCCCGAAATCATGCTCCAGGACCATGACCAGTCTTATTATCTCAAAAGGCAGCTATTCAATATTTTTCTACTTCAATCCACAACTCTGTTTTTATGATTCCAATCTCCAACTCTAAAATACAAATAGAATCATAAAGTCAAATTTTGTTCCTGGAGTGGGAATCGAACCCACGACCTTTAGATAACAAGACGAGCACCCACAGACACACGCCACGCAATCCGAGCCGGCAGGAAGTCATTCTTTTGTAATACTTCAATATAAACATTAACGGAATAAAGCGCACACATAATAATGAATAGCGCCCCTATGAGACGAGTTGAAAATATATGCTCCTGGAGCATGATTTCGGGCCAAAATCTCCAAGAATCGACCGTATTCAATAGCCAGCCATGTTGGTGGACAAGATAGACGCATTCCAGTACTACAATACATTCACCTGTCAATGATCCCTGTGCAATCGCTAAACATGGATCGATTGACAGCTTAATGTATTGTAGTCCTGAAATGTATGCATCTTGTCCACCAACATGTCTGGTGGCTGACGTCATATTGAATACGGTCTATAGCTTACACTTTTTCACTGAAACCAAGTGTCAGGTGTTGAAGCAGATACAATCGTTGCTTTCAAGTGCTGGGTGGAAGTGATTACTCATTGGTATAATCATGTTTAATGACAGGTCACAGAATTAAGCCATGTTTGTGTGAATACTACATATTGGCTAGTATTTTGAAAGACCCGGGTTTAAAACAAGGTTAGTCTTACAAGAGTGGACCTTTTTTTTCATTCCAACAAACTCTGAAAATGTGCTGCAACGGTTGAGAAAATTCTTCATGGATGGGCCGGAACCCCGGGGGCCAGAACATCCCATCCATGAGGAATTTTCTCACGTGTTACATTTAACTTTCACATTTTTAAAGGAAGAAAGGTCCATTCATGTTGGACTAATCCTATTTTAAACCCAGGTCTAAAGCTAGACCCCCTTTTTAGAATACCAGCTTCAGTGTTTGGGTAAACATATTGTCAAGTGCTAATACCTGTTTCAACTGTAACCCTGCCCATGGGAGATACCTGGAGTGAAGTTGTTCCTTGCAAAACTAATGTACATGTATAACTATGGGTCTATTCATACTTCACTGCACTGCAATGCAGTGAAAATGGATAAAAACCATCTCTGACTCAACGCAGTAGCAAAACATTACAAATGCATTGTGCTGCTGCTGTGTTTGAGTCAGAGATGGTTTTCATCTATTTTCACTGCACTGCATTGTTGTGCAGTGAAGTATGAATGGACCTTCAAACTGCATCTGCAGTGCAGTGAGATACAGTGCAGTGAGATGTAGTACAGTTAGATGCATATATAGCAATCACTGCAACTCGGCACAACCCACTGCAGATCCAGTTAAAATGAATGTAACTTTATCATGGCACAGCAATGTAGTACTTTATTATTTTACAGTGGAATGCAGTCTCCAGCACTGCAAGGCACCTCACTGCTGATGCAATAGAAATATGGACCTTAAAATATTTGGCAATAAATGCCAATAGTGTAAAAACTAAAGCTTTATTTTCTCTTCTAAAACAGATAGTATTGTATATAATTTGATTAGATATTATAGAACAATAGTCAAAATACAACTCAATTTGAAGCTTAATCTGTATCATACAGCCTATGCAAAGGAATTGAGGGTCAAAGTGGGTGATCCGATCCACAACCTTGTCCCTACATTTTTCTCATTACCCCAGTGAAATTTAAGCCCAAAAATGTTTTCTTTTGATGTTATGTGCAAAAAACATCTCACATCACCACATTTTTAACATGCTCTTTCTTTGGGCTAATGCGAAAATGTAAATTTGACACATCTGAACAGCTAAAAACTTTACTTACTATTAAAATACAGGTCTACACACTATTCATTTCATGTTCTTCATTTTCAAAATGCATTAAGGTAGGATCAAGGACTATATATTTAAAATGGGGTCTTACAGAAAATTGACCATAATAATCAAAACCCCTGAATCAATTTACTCCAAACTTGACTATGGTAAGGACTTTGTTTGAACTCTCTCAACAATTTTTTTTGCATTTTCAAGACTGCTATGATTTGTTTTCGTGTTTTTATTAATTTTTTAAAAATTCCCTAATTTTTACAATAAATAATTTTTCCCAGGCCTAAATGGGAAGGTTGCTTTTAAGCTGAAACTTTTGGAATGTTGTGTAAAACAAAAATACTAAAAATATTTTTGATACATATTGTAAAATGAATCAAGTTGTTTATTCTTTAGAAAAAAAATTTTAGGGAAAAAAAATTAGGAAAATTAAAAACACCTATTGTTTCAAATAGAAAACCAATCCTCGCAAAATCAAAACGTTGAGAATTAGACTTTTCTAAAATTTGATTTCCTTCAGATTGACACTTATTATTACCAAGGGTGTTGTAGTTTCTTCTAGGCAAAATTCTGAAAAGTGGATACTTCAGTATTTCTAGAAAATACTTAACAAAAAAGTGTTGTTGAACCACCAGTTCTTGTTTTTGGTGACACACATAAAAATTAAAAAATGTATGGATGTTGATATTTTTAAACCATTATTTAAAAAAACAAACACCAAGCTTATTAAAACTCATCAATTTACTTGAGAAATAATTGAAATTAAAAATGTGTAGTTTTTCCACACAAATTTGCCCATTTTGGTCATTTCTGTACTGCCAAAAGCAGCCCCTGTACAAAGTCTATGGGGAATTTGAAAACGCAGTATACATATCTCTCAAACGCCTTTGCTTCCTTTTTGGAAAAAAATTAAAACTTGCACACATGTTTCTTTCATCCAATACCAACATGTCATGAGACGTTTCAACATGATCTGGGCTTGAAGCCGTAGCGATAATCATACCTTAAGATTTAAAAAGGGTTTTATAATCTCTGTGAATTGGCCCGACCAGGGCAAATGCCCTCCCAAAGTAGAACAAACTAACATAATCCTATGGAAACTTTCCCCCATTCGTGGACCTACTTACATAGAGGATAATTAAAAAAAATTACATGATGTAAAAAAAAGACATTATGTTTTAGGTATAGTTAAAAATATTAGATGTGTTCATGCATGTACATACATGTAAAACATCTCAATTGTATTTTCATAAGTTGATGGATTAAAAGACAAGTAGTGTCAATATATCTATGCTATTAGGACCAATTTTTATTGCTTATGTATTGGACCTTTTCTGTTTACTTAATTGTACTGGCTTATATTTATAAGAATACTTGAAAAAAAACCTAAATTTATCATTTCAAATATTTATTTTGTAAACCATGGAGAAAATGGTAGGGAACTACTTTTGTGTGTATATGGAACTTGGGTAAGTTTGGCTTTTGTTTTCCCTTTATGAATTATTATTAGATGGGTATTGACATGGTAAATCCATAATATTGGTCATCTGCATGGTGTGTTGATTTGCTAGTTTCTTCTGACATATTGAGCTTATTAGGACCAGAACTGTCAGAAAATGTGCTCGGCTTAACTGTTATTTTGCACAATGAAAAAAACACAGGCTCGGTTCACGAACAAACTTTTACCAGACACTCCACAATATTTATCAAGTAATCTAGTTTGCCGCCCTCCGGGACCCGCTACTCCATTGCGATACACACTCCAAAAAATCCTCAAACACCAAAAAGCGAGGCACGAATGTGCTAATTACGACGTCGCACTATGCATAGCACATGTCGTGTGATCCTCATTCAACTATTACTGTGTGGGTTCTTGCACGTAAAAACAGGGGAAACCCTGCAAGAGGAATGCCTGTGACAACAGGTTCTGATAGCCCAATTGTAATGAATGAAAAATACGAAATATTGAAATTAGCCAAACGGTATATGGAACTATGTCATGGTTGGGACCTGGTTTTGAAGTGCGTGTGCCTTGTGCAATATTAGCCACTGTCAATACTTAAAAGAAGTCAGAAACTACACCCCCTGACCTTTGTCGCTAATAGGACTTTTAATCTCTTTGCAAACACAAATTGTACTAATTGTCTACGAAATTAATTAGAGCAAAATGAGATGAAATGGAATTTGGCCCAGGGCCAAGCTTTCGTATTTTGGTATCACGCTATACACAATTGACCCCAATTTAGCCAAGGTTTATTTATTCAGCATGTGGTGCGCTTTTCAATAGGATCTAATGTTTAATGAAGTTTGTGTTTACCCTTTGGTTTGCACACCTTATTCCATCAGTACATGTCAAGGTGTATGTACGTGACAAGATGGAATGTTGTGCAAATTAAGCCCATTTGTGTGCAAATATCCATTTCAAATCCTTTATCACATATACATTGAGCATAGATTTTTTGTAATACATGTTTAGCTACATGACACTTCTGCAAAAAAATAATAGTCATGTGTAGCAAAAGACAATGCTGTGAAAGTGGTAATTTTCGCTTGTGTAATTTTTCGTACTCCTGCAATTATCAGCTTTTTCACTTGTTTTTAAATTCACTTTTTTTCAGCTAACCTGTATAGACTTGCACACAAAATAAGCATTTTCACATGTTCTTAATTTCGCGCTTGCTCAGAAGCACAAAAATAAGATTTCACCAGTCTTAATTTCGCGCTTGCTCAGAAGTGTGAAAAAAGTGGAAAAGTAATGTAGGCCTGAATATTTCCAATTTTACAGTAGATTATGATTAGTAATGAGAAGAATGGGTTAGACATGTATTCAAGAAAGAAGAACATTGAAAGTTTTCTGTTGGCTGAAAGTCTACCAGCAAGAATTCAGTGTCAGGTTTAATCTCAGAAACGCCAAGAGTAATTTTATGCATGTCTTGGTTTGAACTTTTGACCATCTAATGATCACAATACATGCTTGCTTTACTGTTAATAAGTGCATCTGACATACCATTCAGTTGCCTTATCCATTGTGTATCAGCAATAATTATGTTTGAAATTTTAGTATTGTTAAAAAAATCAAGGGATTGCATTGGACAGCTTAGGGCAACTTTTTTTAAACCAGTTGGAACAACGGGGTCACTTTTATCCCTAAATTGGACATAGTGTGCCAACAATTTTTAATGAAGCTTAACCCACGTGAGCAAAGACTAAGCTCACTGAAGCTGTATGTACTTTTGTTTTGGTCAACAAGAATTTAAAGGTTTGCACACTTGAATCAAAGTGTAGTCGTCTCCATAAAAAGGTAATAAAGTACACTGTGACATGTAACTGGTAGTACAGTATGTGATGTACGTTTATTAGACTCTGAGCTAGCTAACAGTTAGCCGATGTGTGATCCTCTTCATTCCAGACTAGCATTTGGATGGATTTTGTCCCCATGGTTGGTATTTAGTAATACTGCAAAATTCATTTATTAGCTAGAGGTGGTATTTGATTGGTCTAATATTGTTGACTGTGAATAATGATTAGCTATTTTTCCTGCTGCAGTGATGTAACCCAGCAGGGGGCAGGAAGGAAAATGCTCCCCCTGCTCAGAACCCTTGCCTCTCCGCCAGCCCTCCAAATGAACTGACCTTTTGTACAATGTCTATGGACTAGGACCCAAATTTGGCCCACTCAGAAAATGCCTCGGCAGCACCCCTTCTTCCCCCAGCATTTGCAAAGGTCTGGTTATGCCACTGTTTCCCTGCATGTGTAAAAACAGGTGGAGTATAGTCCATGGGTCATCACAAAAGTTATTCCAGTTTATTGCAATTTGTTACACCTAAAAAAGTTCTTCCAGTAGTGGGGGGTGCCTCCCTGGCTCAAAACAAGACAGAATTGACCAAAATTTGCATTTCATCACTTTTTTGAGAATTTGACCAATTTTAGCCTAAATTTTGGCCAAATTAAAGCCACTATCAGCAATTTCTTCAGAATGTAAACAAATAGCGCCCCCTATTTTTCATCAAAGTTCATTTTTTACTGTTGTATTGGAAATAGTTGTAATAGACACCCCTGTAAGTGGCTATAAGCTTAACACACCATATTTGTCAATAAATGACGATTTTTATGAATTTTTTACTAATAAGAGTTGGGATCCGACAGTGGCGTAGCCAGGTGGGGGCAGACTGCCTCCTCTGAAAAAAATGAGGGGACGGAAATCGGGAAATAAGACTGATATTAATGTTAAATCAGCCCTTTTTTGGACTCTCTTGTTGTGCGGTCGGGAAATGTTCGCTTGTGATCGGGACATTTGTTGCACCCACCGGGAAATTGCCCCCTCGGAACCACCGGGCTGGCTATGCCTGAAACATTTGAGATTTTGGCCACCACAACCATGTTGTGGTGGGCCTATATAATCATACAGATGGATGCGTAGATGGATGGATGCCCACCTGAATGGACGCCCGCCTGGATGGATGCCCGTCTGAATGGCCAACAAAATTCATTATTCCAGTCTACAGACTAAACTGATTAGTCAATGAACTTTTAACGTGGCACGGTGATAGAACATGACAGAATCTTGTGCTGTGTACTTCTTGGACAAGTTATGAATATTAATGAGCTCATTTGCATATTTTCAAATA
>JAMKCH010058489.1:0-13462 GCA_023653785.1 Ophioderma brevispina | reverse complement strand
TAAACCTTTCTGCATTCTGTTGAACAAAATGTGCCGTCCAAAATGATATTTTTTTCACAATCAGGCCCTCCAAAATGATATTTTTTTCACAATCATGGCCACGTAAATAGTTGTCCACAACAAAAGTTTGATAGTTTTTATGCCAAGTTATGTTTTTAGTTAAACAATGCTCAAGAATGAGCACACATTGATGTTTATTAGTTTTATATTACAACACAGCTTGTGCAAGTACACTGTTGGCCTGCAACATCTGTGTATTTACATGTCTGCATGGCTTTCAGGGTCAACCTAAAGATTCTTAATTCTTTTCTTCCCTTGTAAACTAGAATGAATAAGCTGTTAAAATGCAATTATAACCGCTTCTATGTTTATTAACCCTAACCCGCACCAGGGACAATTAGGTGCACGCAACGAAAACGTGGTACCGGTCGAAAATGTTTCTCGTTGCATCTCGGGGCCTTCACAACTAATTTTTTGGCGCGCAAATGATCTCATTGTACCTCATAACCCCTCTTTGCATCTGGGACGTCTTTTCCCGGAAAATTGCGCGATGTTCCTTGTTGCATCTGGGCTGTCTTCAGGGAAAATGGCGCGATGTTTCCTCGTTGACGCTGACTTCCCTCGTTGCATCCGGGACGTCTTCCGGCAATGGCGCGATGTTCCTCGGTGCATTCTGTCCCGTTTAACCGGCCTATATATTGCAAAAATTACAGCAAGGTCAGATCATCCAAAACTATTTGGCATGAACCCAAATGTTACTCGTTGCATCTCGGCCGTCAACAACTATTTTTTGTCACCAAATGACTCTCATTGCCCTCATTGCATCTGGGGGGACTCTTCCCGGAAAATTACGCATGTTCCCTCGTTCTCTGGGACGTCTTCCGGGAAATGACGCGATGTTCCTTGGTGTTGCATCTGGACGTCTTCCGGGAAATGACGTCGATGTTCCTCTTTGCATCTCGGCCGTTAACAACTGTATGCTACTTATTCTTGTACCGGGAAAACGTCGAGAATGCAATACGCAAAATTTGTTTCTCCATTGCATCTATGCCGTTAAAAAAATAAAATAGATGCACCTCCGTTGCATTTGGGCCGATGTGCGGCAAAACCGCCCGGTCCGGGTAGGGTAATCAACACAGTCATGAAAACAATTTTTTAACATCTTTGTCACCTCCGAACGACTGTTGTAATTGCAAGCAAAGTTCTAAAATGTATACATGAAACTCTTTCTTAAAAAGTGTAATTTGTTTAGGAAGTACATTTGAAGAACCTTTGCACAAGGAGTCTCACATGGATGTAATTTTTTATAACAAATGTTTAGTTCTGCAACATGATAATACGTAATATACCAGTATATTTCACCTTAGAATTTTTGTATGTTGTTACACCTTGCGAAGTCTATTTGTAATCTCCTTATAATTAGAATGATGAATTTGTTGCAATGCAAATTAGAGGCCAGTTCTCAATTATTATCATCAAAAGTCCATGGTAACATCGGTTGTCACTTCCGAAACCTGTTACAATGTTAACATGTCCACTTCCAAACGACTGAATTGTAAAATCCACTTTTTTAAGAATTTACAACAGATTTTTCTGCAATTTGTGTCAGAAAGTAACCATCATTGAAGAGATTTAGTACGGGAGCATGATGGGTGATGGGCTCATGACAAAAATTTAAAAATTAAAATTGTGAGTTGATATGATATTTTCCATCAAAATTTTTGCTCTCCCTTCCAAATATTTTAATGAATTCCCCCAAGGACTATTAAAAAGAGTATTGTAAAATTTTGAACATACATATACTTTGAATTAATAGTATCTCTTTTGCGAAATTTATGTTAATTTTGGAAAAATGGATTTAAAAAAAGTTTGATCTTTTGGGCTACAATTTACCCATATGCCAATATTTCCAAAATTACCACATATTTTGCAATAGATTAAGCGCCAAAACAGTATAAATCAAAAGCAATGTGAATCATTTGTGGAGTTTTTTTTAAAGTAAAATACAAATAAAAGTACTTTTAAATTTTGACACCCAAGGGTACAAAAGTTACACACTGATCTGAAAATGACCATAGTGTTTGGCTTCGTGATTGGCTCCAGTGTATGCTTTTATAGCCTTTAGGCGGAACCATGCTAATAAAAACACAGCTTTAAAGCCCCAAATACGATTGAAATATTCATTTCAGTATAGCCTTCACCTGCATAAATGAAAATGTACACAATGCTTGAAGAGTGTAAAACACTCTTAATTTAATTCATTCATCTAGCTGAACAATTCGAAGCATTGTTTTTGGGCAGTTAAAGACTTCGCATTCATTGCATGTCGGGGCTGGTGTGCCCGGATGTCAATTTTGTTTACAGATCATAACGATGGCTAGGAATTGTAACCTTCATACATCAATGCGCGATTCATAATAATTGTGACTAGCTCCCGACATTTTTTGCCCGACAATTTATGTTCCACTTTCAATAACAAGGAATCCATAAAATAATGGCTTATTTACATCATTTGGATCTACAACTCTAGTTGAGTGGGTACAGTGGGAGATTGTGTTTTTGTACAGTTTTCACAGAATAGAAACACTGTACCGCATGTCAATGTCTGGATGTCAGAGCCCTTTTAAAATAAATTACATGAGGTTCTATGAAATCACAACTGTCCACATGAGGCAAGGCCAAACTACCAATTTCTTAGACCAAAGATGGAATCTAGTTGCCTCTTTTAAAATAGTTGCTAGCTGCATGCATACTCTACAACAACATACTAAAAGAAAAAAAATATGGTAGGGCCAAATAAAAGCAATAATTAAATAAAAATGGTTAAATAACGTTGCACATAAGAAAGAAAAATTATTTAAAATAAAACAAAATTGAAACCAAAATACAAAATTGATTTTTTAGTTTTTTTGATTTTTTACAAAAAAAAATAAGATTAAAGAAATAAAAAAATGATAACAAATAACAAATATAATAACTCAAATTATAAAAACTGATTAAAATAAAAATACTATTACAAACTCAATACAAACCAAAAATAAAATAGATAAAATAAGTAAAAGAACAAAAATTAAAAATAAATCAAAGTATAAAGAAAACGAAATTACAAATTAAATAAAAACTACAACTATTTTAAAATAAAACATTGAAATAAAATACAATTTTTTATGCAAAAATATTAATACACTAAAGAATGTTCATCTTACGCTACAGATTTCATAAAGTACGCATTTTAAGGGTGAAAGTTGGTACTGCTGCATACGCCATTAAGTGTCCCAACTTTGAGATGCTTGTGACGAGCACAAGTACTCCTTTGTTGTGCGAGTGAACCCCTGGGCCTGTGGAAATAAATTGAGAAAATATATTTTTTAATCACAAATTTGAGGGTTATATAACACTACTGAAAATGTCATTTTTGTGTCGCCTGCAAAAATTGTAGGAGGCGACACTTAATTACCAGTCCTTAATTCTGTCATGACCATATGGCCGTAAGCCCTGGATGACCGTGTTCTTCAAATGTTAAAGTTTCGAATATTTTCTCTTCAAAAGTAAAAGTCCCAATTGCTACAGAAATTGGGTCCTAAATGCCCCTTGAAACATCCCATGATGATGAGGTCCAGGTCCCATACCAGGTCATATAGTCAAGTTATAAAATTGGACATACATCATTGACAGGTTACTAGAAAAAAGTCAATAGCTACAAAACTGGATCATAGATGTCCCCTGCTAACGTCATAATGTGGTCAAGGGTCACATACCACGGTCAAAAAGGTGGTGTGAGGTCATTATAAAATAGGCTGAAAACATCAATTTGGCTTCATTTGAGAAGTACAAGTCCAATAGCTATACAGAACTTGATTAAATCTATGCCCCTTGGGACCTTCATAAAATAATGAGGTCAAAGGTCACATCAAGGTCAAATGTCATGAGATAAAGTGTTAAATGGGCTAAAACAAAACATCAAATTGGCCTCATTCAAGAAGAAAACGTCCACTTGCTACAAACCTTGGGACATGTATGCCCCTTGAGCCCATCATGGTGCAAAGTCATCTGAGGTCAGTTAATGTGGCTGAAACAAAAAAAATGGCATTTTTGAAAGATTGAAGTCCAATTAACCAAACTTAAGGCCTTAAATGTACAATAGGGAACATTCATGATAATAAGGTCCAGGTTTCAATTGCAAAGCAAAGGTCCTCTGAAGTCAAGTATTAAAGAGGATTGAGGGAAAGGTGGACTACAAAAGCAGGCGACCTTGTGTTTTGAGAACCGTTGTTTTTAAATTGACTAAAACGTCTGAACTTGGATTGTCCTCTCCACTTGAACAAAATCTGCAGTTTCATTTTTTGCCGGAGTTTGTCCCCCCCTCATTTTTTTTTTCCAAATAAGTTTTAATTAAAATTTTCATTCATGCATTGTTCCTGCTGAATGTAGACACAGGCTGAAAAAAAGACATGAACACCCATGTGTAAATAGACCTTGTATATCTATTAAAAGGTTTTAATTACACTTGAAGATTGGTACTGTAATATACGTAATGGAATGGTCAGAAGATGTACCCCCATCAATGGAAGTCCCAGACAACAAAAATATCCCTCTCGCCCATCAAACGCAGATATCACCAAATGCCGTCCTCCATGGAAATGTGTCCCCTTTCCCTCCCTCTTCCCCGAGCGAATCCATGGTTCCCCTAGCAAGACAGAGGTATAGATGATTGACCTATGATGTCATATATTGACATTCAGGACGCCCTCTGTGTATTCTGGCAGGCAAATATTATTACAGTAGTTTCTATGGTGAGCACATAAAATCTGGTCATAAAATTACTTGCAGAACCTTCTTGATCTAAATCGGTGACCAATATGCAATTGGTAGCATTAGCAGCATGCTTAATATGAATGTTGGTATTATTTAATTTGAAACCAAAGTTAGAGCAGAAAAAAAAGAATTCCTGTGCAAAGTATAGGGGCTTCTGCCTGCTAGTTTCTCTCTTACAACACAGGGGGCGCCACAAAATAAACCAAATTGTCACATTATCCTATAGAAAACCACAACAAAACAACAACCTGACCTGGACCTGACCGAGTGGTCAGTTCAGGTTCCTTTTTGGGCCTGCTACTGGTATCCTGGTAACCAGTACTACCCTGTCAGAGGGCCGAACTTGTCGGTGGCTAAACCGTCACCCCCATCGATTTTCTAGGGAAATCTGATGAGGAGGTAGCTGTTCCACTGGTAAATGAACAAGAAGATCTACCTTCAAGGCCCATGCGGAATAAACTGTGGATTGGCGTCCGGATGGCATCCGGCAATTATTCCTGTGGCTCCAATAAATCTCACACAGCAGCGGTGCTGAGTTTGACGAGGATCCGGACACCCCGTTGATGGGACAAACCGGATTTAAAACTTTGGTTTAACGAACTAAAACTAACTAACACACATCTCCAATTGAGCTTAAATGGACTCCAGTACCCATTTGTTTACATGCCTCAATCTCTCTTAATTTATTAAATATGCTGCCCAACTTACCTAAATAAGATAAAATGCAGTGAAATAGTCCAAATGTACACTAGAGAGCAATTGGCCAAAAAGTTCCATATGTCCCACACACTGCGAATTCTGCAATGTTATCCCGTGGTTTATATTCCATCAAGGTTTAAAATTCGTAGCAGAGGAGATAGATTTCTTCCCATCAATTTTTTGAATGCTCACAATCAGAAAAAATCCAAGCAAAATTGGAACTTGTAGTACATTATTCAACTGCTATGTTATTGTTGACATACAGAACAGAGCAAGCGGGCTCTCAACCCAATCAGTAATGTAATCACTGCCAGAATTTCTCAGGCAAGATTGGGGTACGCGCAGCGTGATGTGCACCAACCCGGAAGCGCAAATAACTTGACAAGCGTCACGCGATTTGTAATTGGTCGGGAGGCGTGCGCCTATACCACGATTTAATTTGCATAATACATTGTCTGACAGGAATTACAGGATAATTGAATGAAGGTAGTCAATGCTCTTCCCTTTTTTAAAAAGAAAAGGGTATTTTAAATTCAAGATTGTGGCAGACTGTGCTGTTCAATTGAGCTACATTTGGTGTCATTGTAAGCACAAACAAATAGTGTTCCCTCCAGAAATCATTGAGATGGCTAAGAGGCCAGATATCACCATCTTTTCTACCAAAACAAAGGCAGTGATCATCATAGAGCTTGACGGTCCCTATGGAGGAGAACCTATCCAATGCATATGCAAGAAAGAAGTGCAAATACCAAGATCTAGTGGCTGACTGTGAAAGCAGAGGATGGTCTACATGTGTACATGCTACTTTCCAATAGAAGTAAATGTAGGAAGCAGAGGTTTCTGCAATACAATGCCTGGCATCCTTGGGCATTCCTAAATGAAAGAGAAAGGCTATTTCCGATACAGCTCAGCCAAAATTGCACTCAGAGCGAGCTATGTCATCTGCCTCAAGTTAATGGTGTGTGGAACCTTGGATATTATCTCAATTGTATTACTGTAAAAGTGGACATTTTCGCGCTACATTAATTTTTGCGCTTTTCGCGCGCTTCTGAGCTAGCGCGAAGTTAAAAACCCACGAAAATGTTTATTTTGTGTGTAGGTCTATGTAGGATAGCTGAAAAGAACGAACTTAAAAACAAGCAAAAATGTTAAAAATCGCTGAAACGCGAAAAATTACACACGCGAAAATTATCACTTTTACAGTAATGCTTTCACATAAAAAGTACAGAATGCTTTCAAAATTCATCACAAAAAGAACAATTAGGGGATTCCATCCTGCCAATTTTGTGAAGGAAATAATTAGTGCAAATTGCCCATAATGGAAGATTTTAAAATAGAATGATCTTATTGGGGTTTGTCATTTAGCACTCCAATCTATCTCTTCATCAATTTGAAAAACATTTATTCCATTAATAGCTTCAATGGAATCAGATGAGAATTGATCTCTTAAAATAGAATAGGCATACTACATAGGGACTTTGTCAGTTTCCAGAAGAGAAATCAAATTTTTCAAAAAATATTTTCTTGGATATTCTTAGGATTCTGAAACCAGTCCAAATTCAAACAGTTTACAAGAGAATTATATTTTCTTTGATCACCAATAGGGATCAATGACTAAATCTTCAATGTTTTAATAATATATCCCCTATCGAGATCAGAAATTGTGTGGATCCCATTTTCGATGATCCTGTTGAACAAAGTTTGACATTTAGACCATGGCGGACTGTATTGATCATGAATCTGCCTAAAAATTTCGCTATGTTATGCTGGAATGATAGTGTTCTGCCATATTTTTAGGTCATCCCATGCAATCGGAAAGACCTTAAGTCTGCAAAATTATTTTGACCCATGTGAATTAAATATACCACCAACTGTACATACATCTGCAAGAATAATATGAAATAAGAACATTTTTGCAAAATTTTGTTGTTGCAAAACAGGTTCTTCGTGTGAAAAATTGTAACCACAAAAATATAAGTTGCTTTAAAATGCAGTATTTTCCAAAAGAGACTGAGCAAGCTCATGTTTTTGTAAAGTGCTGCAAACTGTGCACATCATGTGGCCATATGCCAAGTGTCATGTCCAATTTACTGTGTACACTATAAACAACTTCAAAGTTGTTAACTGTTGACTTAGGAAAATTAAATTAATTTGAAGTTGAAGTAACTGATACTGTAACGGGTGACACTTCACTTTCTCTCTGTTGTAAGTTACTGGAATCTTGTAGGAATGTTTGGAATTTTTAATTTCTCTGTACAATGGGGTTGGTTCAGATTTAGAATATGCCTGAACAAACGGCTTGATAATTGTAGAAGAAAATGCAAAATAAAATTAATAATTGAAGGTGCTTGTTTTGATTTTATGCCTGCTGTGTTCCCTACTTGATCATATGAGAGTCTGGCACATTTTTACCAAGTATCATCGGAAACAAACTGCAATTTTAATGTTAGAAGCAATAATGCATATTCCAAGGTGCTATTCATTCCTGTGCTAATATTGATGGGTAACTATTAAAACAGCATTTCTTTTGGTCTCTATCTCAGGAATGAAATGGATTTGGAGACTAAAATTTCAGGATGACAATCGAGCCTTTCTTCTAATATCAAAATCAATATTAATTCTGGGTAAATCAGGGGGTTGCCAAAACGACCGTCACACGCACCTCTAACATATATGTAGTTCCAATAAAACATTGCCAATTGGCATCTGGTGTATTATGTGATACAAATGAGGAAAATGGGTTGTAACATTCAATTTTAGCCATTCAAACCCCATTGAATTGGCCATTTAAGAACTGAGTTATGAGCAGTCTTGTCATTTACTAAACAGGAGAAAATTAAGAATTTGTGCACTCATAATGTAATTCATAACAACATAAGCGACACTCATTTCCCTTGAGATTGCGTAACATGAGTTATGTCTTCTGTTCACAAGTGGCGTGAAAACTTAACTGTTGCATGAAAACTTAAAAGTTGCATGAAATTTGAAAAATTAAAATGTTGCAAAATAATAAATGACATCAGCAATTATTTTAAGGCACCTTACAGTTGTATTTATATTATGTTGTTTTCATTCACACTCAGCACCAAACCCTACTGCTGCCAACTCCCATCTTGCCTCAAAGTGTGTCGACCCAGCGTTCAATTTGAAGGAATGGTTCCGACCATGGGGCTCACATCAATGTGATAAGGTGAAAGATTTTGATGAAGCAACTAGGAAAGGCATACAGGCTGACTGGATTGTGTTCACGGTACAGATGCCAAACAGGCCTTATCATATGACGCCATGGTTTCCGTACATGATTGGAGTCTTAGCAATGGATATTTGATGATGTCCAACGCCATAGGTACAGTTCCAAAAAGTTATGACGCAGTTTAGTGTTTGTTCATAATTTCTATACATATTCACAACTCAAATGTTTTGTTACCTGAGGATGAGGAACAGATTAGACAGGACAAGAAGGTGTTTTTTTTTTTGATCTGCAGGGTGTTTTCCATATTAAAATAAGGCACTTTGTACTGCCTACTTTGACCCGGGGGGGGGGGGGGGGGGGGGCCATTCCCCTTGGCAGTTGACATGTATGTAAGGTGTTAGACCTCTTTTTCCGCATCATTGTCACACAAAGACCCATATATTTGAAAATTGTACCACTTGGCACCCAATACTCCTATTTTGGGGGGGAAGGGAAAATTTTCACCCAAAAATATTTTTTTTATTTTTTTTATATTTTTGACTCCTGTACAAAAAAATTCACCCAAAGATCAATTTTTTGGGGAAAATTTTGAAAAGTATTTCAATGGATAAGCCATTTATTTTGGTAATTTGGCTGTCTCTAACCTAAGGGCCTGATTAATCCATCAATTCATTGAATTGATGGATTATGGCCATCGAGAGCGGTGGGTTTGAGTGTGTTTTAAATGTGCGGCTCTTATTTGCGAAACTAGTGGGCCGTTTTATCATTATGTCGTTTCCCCGAAAATTCGGCAAATTGTTATGGAGGTAATGGGCGTTTCGTCGTAGGTTTTATTTTTTGGACTTTTAGTGATGGGTAGGCAGTTTGGGTGACTTTTGTTATTTTGGTCAAGTGTTGGACATCATTTGAGCCGGCTTGTCGTCTTTCTTTACTGAATGAATGCTATGGTTTTATTGGTGTATGTGTGCACCTAATTAACGGTTATAGTGGGGGTTCTTCGGGCGAAAATGGTGATCGTGTTACAATATCAGCTCATAGATACCAGGGCTCTACCAGGGACTGAGGTCAAACACAAGTGCGAGGTCATTGGACTTGAGTAGATTTAGTGGAAACAAAATTACCTGGATGAAGGTTCGCCCGAACTCTATAATAGAGATGACACAAAAGAAGTGTTTATTGAGATCAGATTGAGTTATGTGACAAAACTAGGGGTATTTGCAACCAAGTCTCAAAAAATTTTCAGCAAAAAAGTACATTTGCCTACTTAAGTGAAGCAAAACTCACAAATATTAAGTCCGTACCTTAGCCAAATTTTTATGGTTATCGTGGTGGTATCGTCCTTTGCAGAAGGCAAGCCTTTTTCCCATTAGGGCAATTATAATGACTATGCATAGTGTTTATGGATGAAAGTAGGGTTTGTGGTTGTTGGTTTGACGGGCAAAGTTTATAGAATTTGTGTTTGATGTCTAGTGGTTATATTTTGGAGGTCTTTGAGAACAATTTTGGTGTACGCTGAGGAAACCTTATCTGGTTTGTCTTAAGTTATTGTTGGCTGTTTTGAAAGTGGACATTGCTGCCGACATTGTATTGACCACGCCCAGACGTTGGCTGTACTTTAATTAAACGATGAGTTCACACTACGTGACCTTTTTAACGCCATTTGAAACGTTGAAAGCAGTTGGTATTATAAGGGGTCCTTGAAAGTTGAAGGCACTTGAATATATTAGGTTTTCTAGAATAAATATCGATCCGATAAATATGTAATAAACAACAAAAGAGGGTATTCACTTGCGGACAGCGGTGGTGGGCGCTACTTCGGAAATTTTTACTAACCCTTACAATGGGATGTTCTATTGCGGAGTTGGGACGCAAACACGCTTGCCTTATACTTTTGAGGTTTTAGATATTTGTGTCGAGGGGCTCACTACATGATTAGCCTAACATTTGACTTTTACCTTGTATATCCCGCTTCGTTGAAAAAGATCGGAAAATGTTTGAAATAAGTGGCGGTAAGCATATACTAAGTGGAAATCTTTGGACACATCTGCCAGAAATTCATTACATTTTGACTAGGAATCCTAAAAATTGTTCAACAAGAGTAAGCGAAATTTGTCAATAATAACCCTCTATTTTTGATCGTGGATATTCCCTCAAAGTGGCGTGAACGAACAATTAATAGAGAATTAAAAAAAAAAAAACTGTAAGACCCGACAGTTGTCTGCTACCAGTATGTCAGGACCCCTCTGATATCCTATGACGTGGCAACCAAGCGTCAATGTCTTGGTAAAGATGCATACATACGATTGTTATCAAGCTTGCTGCATTACAGTCATGTAAAGGCATTGACGTGGGAACCTGGAGGTGATATGTTAACTGTTAGTGTACATTTGACGATTAACTTCACACGTAGTCAAAAGAACCACTGACCCAAGTACATATTGAGTATATAGAGAGTGCCTCTAATCGACCCTATATGGCCTCTTGACCCCATTTTGTCCAATCTACATAATATAAAAACACTTCTGAAACTAAAAGGCTATGACAAACTAAAGGAAAAACTGGTCTTATCCACGGGGGTCCAGGACTCACTGGTTATTGTGCAGAAGAACTATGATGACCAGTGCACTTTTGAACATCTAATGGCCCTAGTGGACTTGACCCCATTGGTCTCAAAATCATATTACTAAAAATCAACGTTGTGGGCTTTGTGGGTATGTCTGGCTATGTGTTACCGTCCTTTTAATACAGATAAGAATTGGTGTGTGGTGGTAGAGGAACGACGTACAGGGTGTGTGGTCACGATTTGGAGGGGTCGTATAGTGGTAACTGGCCGTGCTTTATGACGTATGGGATTGAGTTTTGGGTTGGTGGGAGAGTTTCGCCGTACGAGTTTTTTGTCCATTTCGATGGGGGTCATTTTGGGGGTCCAAAGGTCATCCAGGTCATGTAACATGATTGGTGGTGAGATAAATAAAACGGTATAACAAGTGGTACGATCTCGGCTGAAAAATCATAACAAAAATAGCCACACCAAATTACACTCAATCAAAACTATTTATAATTGCAAGAATTATTATTTTGTGTGGTCTAATTTGGTCAGATGACAAACGTTTTTTGCACACGTTAATTTGAAATTACAGGTTTTTGAATGCCTCACTACGTATAGCTGTTTGTTTAATGAATTGCCTAAAGTAATTTGATGGTGCAAGGAATAATTAATTTAAGTGTCAGCTATGGATTTGTGATCAATGCGAGCCAGGTTCGGTAGTAAAAAATCATCTTAGTGCGCAGAATCACCAACATTGCGATACAGCTACACAGTCACTGCACAACTCCAGTGGGCTTTGGCATCATGGGTTACAATGCGAAGCACAATGAGAGGCAGAACAGAATTCTGTCATGATCATGACTGAGGGGTTTCTGTGGAACGTACACCCCTGCACAGGTTCCATTCTGGCCCAGAATCTAGTCAACACCAGAATAGGGAAATTACAGCAACCGTTTAGTTCAAGTTTTTTCGGAATTCTATAGCATACAAACCGTTCATTCCTGCCTCACCGGCCTTTGATTATAATTGAGAGCCTAATCCGTGCTGTCTGATAGCATGTTTACATGGTCTGTGACTCTCTCATCCACTTCAATGAACATGAACCGCAACACACAGAAACACGGCATCGGTATTGGGGGCACAATATAAAATGGACTGCCTATATTGAAACACGTGCTTTAATTAAGCGCTTATCGGTATCCGTCATATCTTTGCCCTGCCTTATATTTAGAGCAATGAAAATGGCAGATTGTTTTTAGTAACATAGATTATGTCTGGTTCAAAAGGTTCTGGTGCGAAAACTTCGATAGGGTTTAATTGGCATACTATTTGTTATGCTGGTAATTATGAGTGACAGAATAGTAGTAGGGACTACCACTAGCTCGTGAATATTCAACTATTTTCAGAGCCACCAGAACTTCAAACAAAAGGTCGACTACTGCAACGGAAGTTTTGATCCAGAAGGATCTAATTTAAGTTGTGTGACAATGTTAGCATGTCAACGGGTACTGGGTACCTTTCTCTGTTTAACAAATATAACCGAAAACCAAAGGAATGGTTGTATTTTTTACATCATTTGATTAGAGATAAATTGTAACTCTCTAGAAGACCTATGATAAGTATGGTTATGAATGGTTGTACTGCACAATTATATTTTTATTTGTAAACTCTATGAGATCTGCCCGCTTGCCTATTTTTCCTAACGTAAATTGTTACGTTTAAAACAACCGACCAGGGTCGGGGGGGGGGGAGAGAGAGCAGAGAGAGCTCTATTTGATACTGACTCACGTTCTGAAGTTCAAGTCACGGGATATCGCGGCACCCCCCCGCCACGGCCGCTGCTTGAAACCGTACTCAGAACTATGATGGGTAATTCAATTATAACGGTCAATCACCAAGTCGGCAGCTATAACTCTCTTGCCCACACATGCTTCGTATCTTCAACGATTATACTTGTTATCATATCAAGGACTTTGATTCATAACAAGGACGTGTTGAGTCAGGAATGCGGATATGAACGTTTTGTACTAGCATAGTTCACTTTGCACATGTTGAAAATGTCTGTCTGATACAGGTGAAGGGCGCTCTTATAGCAATAAAATCTTAGACTATTTGAGCAATCCCCGAATGCATCTCATTCGGTGCCCCATTTCCAGCCGCGGAACTTATACCAGCCTGTCAAGCGGCTAAAAAAACATACGGTTAGG
>JAMKCH010058486.1:0-27941 GCA_023653785.1 Ophioderma brevispina | reverse complement strand
TTACTACAGGGATGTAACAGTAATAGTATAAGAGGTCATGTGTCTAGACCCCAAAGGTCAAAGGGTTTCAAAAAGAATTTACAAACAAGCTCCGAGATGAACTGAATTGACAGGGAATAATCCTCCTGATATCGTAAATACAGAACAATAACAGTGACCCTATTCGGGACCCAGGTGTCACGTTATAGAGGTGCAAGGTCAAATCCCTGACATGCTGGATTAGTTGAAAAACTCAATAATAATAATGATCCTTGTAACGTTCTGTTACACATATAAAAATACATTTAAGCAGCGTGATTAATGCTTAACTCCTTAGTTCGTCGGAATGGGGGCAAAGGTCATCAGATTGTTATTTTCATGCCCAGTCGTCTTGTTCGCTATGTCTACTGCATGGCTAGTTTCTTTCTTTCTGGGCAGCAAATGCGTCTAGATCAGTCATGGTTTGATGTATTCAGATCAGACTTATACCAAATAACCGTTGAGTCACCATTTACATTGCATATGAATTTGACCCCTGTTTGACCTTGACCTGGCCACAGGCATAAACATGTAATTTAATTGCACAAAAATATCTTCTTCTACAAGATTATGTCGATATCAACTAAACTCTTTCAGAGGAACAAGACCCATGCTCCATATCGGGGGTTCAGGATGGATAAGGATCAAAGGTCATTAAGGGGGTCATTTCCGGTCTTTGAAAGCCAAAAATATGTCATTTAATTGAAAAAAATCTTCTTCTACAGGATTATGCCGATATCCAACAACTTGTTTCAGGGAAACACTGACCCATGCTACATATAGGGTGTTCAGGAATAGGTCAACGTCATTGAGGGGGAACTTTTGGTCAAAAACCAAAAATATTTTAAAAAATTTCCAAATTTTTATCTTCAAAATGTAAAAGATAGCAGAGTGACATAACTTCAGATATGAATGTATGTTAGATGATTGTATGCAAGGTATTGTTATTTGGGGGTTCAAAGGTCTTTTACATGTCATTTCCGGTTGTGAGCTAAATACTTCAAGAATTTTTTCTCCAGAACTAAGCAAAGCAGATTTTTTTTATTTGTATTGGAACACTGCATTAAGACTGTGTACATGAGGTTTTTTTATATCGGGGGCAAAGGTAATAAGGAGGTCAAATGTGCCAAAAATGCTAAAAATAAGACCAAAATTGGATATATATCAGCCTATAGAGCACAGATAAGCCCGTTATTGTACAGTGATGTAACATTAATAGTAGGGTATGTCTTATGATAGTCTTGACCCCAAAGGTACAAAAGTTGAAGGTCAAGGTCAAATTGTACAATCAAGCTTCCGATTGAGCTGAAAATTTACAAGGCAATAATCCCCGTGACAGCATAAATACAAAACAAGTACAGTTTACCCCATCCGGACCGGGGTCACGTTATAATTGGGTAAAGGTCCAAATCCCTGAACATGCTTGGATTTAGGTGAAACTCAATAAAATGAATCGCTTGTAACGCTTGTTTAACACATAAAAATACATTTATGACAATCGTGACTCATGGTCAGTTATTATCCATGGGTCAAAGGTTCCTTCAGATGTTCTTCCAGGCCTCTTGTCGCTATGTCTACTGCTGGCTAGTTTAAAAATCTTCTTCTTATCGTGTCCCAAACACTGGGTTTCTCAAATATATCCAGCCAGAGAGTAGGTACAACGGTAATGGCTGCTTCACTGAATTCGCAAGGTCCCTGTTTGTTGGCATTGTTGCTCCCGCAGTGGGCAGACCAAGATATGGTGCCTGTCTGTGATGCTGTTCCACAACCACAGGGTAGTGCCTGATCTGCTTCCAAGGTAGCCCCCCCCCCTCTTTCTGCAAGGAACTTTGATCGTCCAATTCTGGTTCTCATCTGTTGAGGCAACTCGCCATTCAGAGCCCATGAGGAGTCACTCCATGTGGGAGATGCTCACAGGTTCAATACCAATAAATGTTCTCTGACTTGGTTGATGGCAATTCTTTTTTTCCACAGGGCGACTCTTTCAGCTCCTTAGAGACTGTTTCAAGATGTTGGACTTTGCTTAAGAATCTCTCTCTGGATTTAAAGGCGGTGTCCCTTGCCGAAATCAATTTACAAATTTTATATCAAAATGTGTTTTGATACAGTTTTGATACAGTTGTCATGTACACATCATATATCAAAAACTTTTTGTATCGTTTTGATAGTATCAATCTAATATCCAAACTGTAAAAATTGTTTGATACAATTTGATACTATCACATGATATAAAACTGTATCAAATCAACTTAATCATTTTTGACTGTCAAACCTGTTAATCACAACTGTACAATTGGACTTTGCATTTCTAACCACCATGACAACTGTATCACAACTGTAATCAAAATTTTACTTTGCTTGTACCACACATGAAGCTGTATTAAACTGTAATCCATTGGTTTTGTCTACAGTTTTGATATAATAAATGTCCCCATTTTGATACCAATTTGATACAAATGTTTTGATACATTTTTGGAGACAGTTGATAGTATCAAAACTGTATCAATTTCGGCAAGGGTTGGCAGCAGTATATTTCCATGACATAGATAGGGTGCTTCACATTATATACTTGTCGCTACGCTCTTTGATGCTCGCTACGCTACGACGGATGTCCTGGTGGGCAATTCCTGCTAGGATGTTAAAGTTTCCCGTTGGTGTCTAATCTCAATTCGCTGTAGAATCGCCACGTAATAGGATTCGTTGCCCCAGCACGGTTCTCAAACAAATCACAGGGCGCAGGACACATCCAAACATGAAAGATTTGATTTGAATTCCCGCGTTATAAGCCCCGTCATTTGTTTGGAACCGATTGCGGGACAACAATCCATTACTGGCAACTGCGCAGCGAATTGAACACTGAGTATATAGCACACCCCAAAAAGGAACTCCTCATCATGACAATTTTGAAAGTTCATCAATCGTATTATACACTATGGGATATAATTAGAAGCGGTGCTTATTTATGCGTATTGACAACCCCCATTGTGGCGATCGCTGACTCTTGTTGAAGTTATGCTCACTTGCTCGAACCCACCCCATGATTTAAAAGTTGCAGTACAACCTATAAGAAGAATCCGTCATGCGAAAAGAGAAATTGCATTGACTTCCCCCTTCTAAGAGTATGGACGATCAATAGGAACTAATAGATGTAATCTCAATTCCCTTGACACGGTTCAGTGCCTTCCATGCACCATGTATTTTAGAAAATACCCCCTGGTTTTTGGGTATGATATGACACCCAGATCACACAAGGTCGTTCATGTCCAATGTAATGTACAATTACAAAAAAACTGTTTTTTGTACATTTAAAAGGGATCAGAGTCACTTGCAAGCAACACAATATATCTTTTGTTGGCCTTACTCAAACATTATTATTAATGATGTCCTACTTCATGTAGGCGCCAATGGTCATGTAGGGTGGACCGGTTTTCTAGTGGGGGACTGTAGTGAACAGGTCTCATGTGAGTGTGCAACTGGATAAAAAATGTGAATTTTTTTGGTCTTTTAAGCCTTGCCAACACCCCTTTCATGCCCCAGCTTGGATTTCAAGGTTACACAGGGGTACAATTTTCAAAAAATGTTTCTATTGTGTTGAAAAGCACAACCATGATGTTTGTGTGATTACAAGGATTCCAAAAAGGTCTAGTTTTATACATACCTATGGCTTAGATTTTGGAATTATGAGGTAAAAACTTATAAAAAAGTGTGTGTGAACAGACAAATTTGTTTCTACAGGGGTCAACAATTAAAAGTTTCTTCTCCATTTTTTGTAAAACTTGATTAAATTTTTTGTTTCAGCTCATAGAATGAAATAAAAGAATAGTTTTTGATTTTATTACGTGTTTGGTTGTATTATAACAAAATGGCGAAATTAAGTCAACAGCTATTGACATCACCCCCCCTATTGGTTCTATTGACTGTGACGCTATTTTGTTGAATAACTAAGCATAACAGATAAGGCAAAGTATTCCTCATTTAAATCCTTAAAGCTAGAATTTAAACAAATTTTGCATCACCTTTACCTCAATCAAAACAACTCTTATTTTTGTCCATGTGAAAGCCAAAATTGCTTTTTCCACATTTTTACAAGTTTTTAAACCCCATAACTCCGAAACTAATAAGCCATAGATAGTGTAACCATACCTTTTAGAATCCTTTGTCTCTGAGAAAGCTGTCTTGTGCTTTTCAACTGATTGGAGTATTGTAAAAAAATTTTAACCCTGTAAATACCTTTGAACCTAAGCTTGGGGGTCATTAAGGTAATTTTGGAAAGTGCCCTCCATCAATTTTAATGAGATTATGCATGTCCTAAAGTCCTTGGGTGTAAATTTCACAATTTTATCTCCGGAAGCGCACACCTTTTCCCTACAGTCCCCTGCTATTCCAGGTTCACTTAAACATAGCCTAGGATTTACCATATCACTGCAAACATGAACTAATCGATCAACGAGAACCTTCCCTTTTCCGGCAAAAAAAATCATTGGACTCGGATGCACTCGACCGAGTCCACTCTTTAGTTAATTTAAAACAAACCCCTTTTCAGAAATTAGTTTTTAAATGAATTTTTCCTTCTGAATTACTATATGTGGCTTTTTTTAATTTAAAAAAAGACAAAGAGCATGTTTTTAACTTGCACGATATTTTGTAACATTAAAAAAAAAAAAACATGGTCAGTACAGTGATAAAGCAAACACATTCTTTTTTTGGGCCTTACTCAAACATTATGCACTTCATTTAAGTGCCAGTTGTGGATAGGGTTTTAGTGGGGGACTGTAGTGTCATCAGGTTTCATGCGATTGTGGACAAATCTGGATAAAATTGTGAATTTGGGTACACAATTACTTTTGTGCTTGATAATAAAAAAATTGATGGAGCAGTTTGCCACACCCTTTCCAATAAAGTTAGTTTAAACCACTTTTCAGAATTAGTTTAAAATTAATTTCTCTCTCTTCTGAAAATTTTACCAAATGTGGCTTTTTTTTCATTTGAAAAAAAAAAAAACACAAAGATCATGTTTTTTTAACTGTGCAACATTTGTACATTAAAAAATTTGTCAGTCAAGTGCAAGCCAAGCACATTTTTTGTTGAACCTTACTCAAACTTTTATCATTATATGCTGCAGGTAATGGCCAATGGAGTATAATGGTGTTCAAGATCACTTATTCAGAAAGAGCCTAATACTGAATCAATATCACTGTCGGCATAACTATTGATCATCGAGACTTTCCTTTTCCTGAAAAAAAAAACTCATTGGACTCGTGGACTCATCTTCGAGTCCAAGCCCACAGAGTTTCGAGTCCAAGTCGAGTCCGGGTCCGACGGAATCCTAGTTCAAGCCAGAGCCCGGCCCTTGGCAACAGGAATTCTAGTCCGAGTCGAGTCCGAGTCCCCACAAATGGCCCTCCGAGATCCTCTAAAAATTGAAATTCATTTTGACACATCAATCAATCGATAAACCAATTCTCAGACTCAGAGCCCTTCTCATCGAACTGTAGCACTGCAATATAAGCTGTAACAACAATATAACAATCGAAATATTTACTTGTTATCTGGAAAAATCAACAATACAACAACATGCAAACTTGTCGATTACTCTCCTGTTAAATAAATCATTTGATTCCCAAGATAGCGAAGTACATGCATAGATAAGAATCTGGACATTTCCAATCGCTCTTATATCTACCGTCAAATAAACTTTAAAAACTTAATACATGACAGAATAAGAAATGCCGAAACATAACACAAAACAACAATATTCGGAAATCACATATCTCGATCATGTTTTCCTACCGCTATCCACTTTCCACTTTATTTAACGATAATTCTTTACAAAATCCGTATGTTAATTTCTATATACATTGAAGTCTTTTTCAGTAATACTCGCTCATTCGTTGTCTTGCACATTTTGTCTGCCTTTCTTGTAACTAGGATTTATATTTCTGTTCTAACCAATTTTCTCGGCGTCGACGTTGCAGGCCAGCTATCGCTGCACCGTCGCGCATGCACACTGTGCCTTGTTCTCGAAAGTCTTTCGGCGGACAATCGCCTACTCTAATCATCACTTGGTAAAATAGAAAGATAACTTTTGACCCAAAACTGGTACCATCCTTCATATTTCAATTATCTATTACTGTATTCTACATTTCAATCTGTTTTGTGAAATGTATGGCACGCAGAAACGCAAATTGATTTAATTTAAGCGGACTGCATAACCAATACAGCGAAAGAATTGAAAATGAGAGGACAAAATCACATTCACGCATATTTGGGCTGTTGGTTTTTCTTTCAAAAAAGTGGCAGGCTATCAATAAATGTTTATTTTAGATACAATATAGATCAATCATCAGACTCGATAATCTTTTGAAAAAAAGCCATAGTATTCTTTGTCGACTTACTAGTTGTTTTCCTATTATTCGCGTTACCATGGACAACAACCGCCTTATACAATAGCGTGATTTTGGGACTGAGCCATGTAAACGGCACACGTCGCACTGTGGCATTCCCAAACTGTCTCGATGAACATACAATGCAGAAGGAAATATTTCCGAGAAATTGAAACCAATCTCAAATTTAATCGAAATTTTATTTCTTTATTGTAAAGATAAATCCCTCAAGAGGCTTCCAACCAAATGTATTAGCATACACAATCTTGGACAAACGCTTGGTGAAATAGGCCTACATAATTTTGAACATTCTTCCCCCACACTGCATTGGCACCAACAAACACAACAACAACAACAACAACAACACCAACGGACTACGACGACTACGCAATGTTTCACACTGTCATACCAGAAGAACCTTCTTGAAATTTTTGTCTGTGTCTAGCTTTCTAACAAATAAACTTTGTTTGTTTTGTTTGTTTGCAGTTGAAACTCACCAAAACATTCACTGCTGAGGGCCCCTACTCCTTCAGTTTAACAAATCTCTTGGTTTACATGTGCTGTTAGTAAATGCTTGTATTTTACCAATTTTGTAAAATTCTTTCTTCTAAAAAAAATCGCTGTCAAATGGACATTTTGAAATCGATTTTGATTCCTTAGAACACTGAACAAAATGCACCCCTCAGTTCAAAACTTGTTTTAATAACACACAAGAATATTATCAAGTATGATTTTAGATTTTTTTATCCGTAGAATTAAGTTAATTTACTGGAAATTGAGGAGGCATTAGACTACCAGTAGTAACCCTAAGTTTATTAAAAGTGGTAAATCAAATTACTGATTTTTTCCTGTTATTCTGCCATCGTTTACTGCAAACTGAAACTTTACTGTAATGATGTCTATTTCACTTTCAAAATAAAAAGAATCCCTTGAAATTACCGCGTCGCGTAAGTTACGCTACTTTCTAAAGAAACGCCCCAAAATGTAAAATAATTGTCCTAATTATCAGTTTGCTCATATTTTTTTTTGTGGGAAAAAATGGTAATCGCCAGGAGTTTTGCCCCAAAATCGTATTTGTCAATTTTATTGGGCAGCGATGTAAATGTAGGTCTCCTCAGCATTAGCCCAATTTATTGAAAAAAGTCCGCTTGAAAAGTTTCCATTTTTCGGCTGGAGATTTTGTGAGAACCCCCCCCCCCAACATCACCAGGTCTGCAATGTGGTTGAATAAATATGATCATCGATGATGCAGTTTACAGTTTATTGGTTGTTTTTGTTTGGTTTTCTTTAACTTGTCTTGCAATTTTCAGATGCACTATTTAAATGCCTAACAAAGTAATCAAAATAATGCGATTAAAACAGGAAATAAGAGTTCGCGATATATTTTCTATGGTTGTATTTTAGTCACAAAAAGATAGTCCGCTCTTGGTGCGCTATAGTGCACTCTAGGTGCGCTCGGGGGAGATCGGGTTTTTGACACGTAGATTCTTGTCCTATAACGGAATCAACTGCATCATAGTATTGACGTTTATTCCTAAAAGAGTATAAAAGAGAGTAGAAAAGAGGAATTTTCTAGTCTAGTACTCGTCATAGAAACCCAAGCTCCATCCCTGAACCGAGTATGGCAAGCCGTAAAGGCCATAACGTATTGCTGCAACGCGTGCGAGAAAGTAGCAACGCGTTGCGACCTTTCACAACGCGTTGGCTACGTCGGGCCAATCAAAATCTGAATTTCTGTGACGTATTTCAAAAAATAGACCCACAACAGCGTTGCTAGATACTTTGGCAACGCGTTGCAAACCTTCACAACCCGTTGCGACAATTCAGCAACGCGTGCAAGCACTTCACAACGCATTGCTTAAGTCCACAAGCCATAAGGGTCCTAACGTATTGCCTCACGCGTTGTGAGAAAGTCACAACGCGTGCGACATTTCGGCACGCGTTTGCGACATTTCGGCACGCGTTGCAGTGTCGGCCATCAAATAATGAATTTCTGTGACGTAATTTAAAATAATAATCTCCCAGAACGCGTTGCGACCTTCACAACGCGTTGCGACCTCACACCGCGTTGGCAAACTTCACAACGCGTTGCGGCATACGTTAGACCATTATTGCCTTCCACTACCGCGTTTTGAGTTTTACAACGTGTTGTGAACTCCGCAACGCGTTGTGGAAGCTTGCACGCGTTGTGAAGGCCATAAGGGTCATAACGTTTGCCGCAACGCGTTGTGGATCTATTTTTTGAATATGTCACATAAATTCATGATTTTGATTTGCCGACGCAGCACGCGTTGCCCAAATGTCGCAACGGCGTTGCTACTTTCTCACAACGCTTGCGGCATTACGTTATGACCCTTATGGCTTGTGAACCTTCTCAAAGCGTTGGGAAGGTCGCAACGCGTTGTGAAGGCGTGCACCGCGTTGTGATTTTTCCACACCGCGTTGCTATATACTTTACAACGCGTGGGGTCTACATTTTTTTGAAATCCGTCACAGAATTCGTCAATCTAATTGGCCGATGCCGCAACGCTTTGCTACTTTCTTTCTCGCAACGCGTTGTGCCGAAATGTCGCAACGCGTGCGGCAATACGTTCTGGCCTTTATGGCATTGCCATAACCGAGCGCACTAGACGGACTTTTGTGGCCATAAAATACCACCAATTTGTATTATCGCATGTTGGCCCAAGTTTGTATAATTATTTACGACGCGATTCCTGCCCTAAAACAAGCAATTGCCAGTGTTATAACACTTTTATTGAGACGGCCCTGTATAATGAATTGGCATTGAATGGTTGCAAGCATCAAAAGTGATAACCTATACGCCATAAATTGGGTAATTTACAACTCTTATACAGACAGCACCGATGTAATTGGACATACTCATGGTTGAATCAAACTTATCCCCCAAGTTCTTTACAAACCCAGATGCAGGAACAGGGTGTCCACCCAGATCTAATCGCATGGATGCAAAGCCTTCAAAACATGGAGGCGTAGCAAAGACAATAAATTTTGTCTTTTCTTTGATTCATCTCTGTCCTCCATGTTATTTTTGACTGGTTAGTGTCTATACAAATATACATTTGAAACGTTTCTTTTCGAAGAGCATGCTCATAAACCAACCTGGCATCGTGATTAAACTCATACAGAAGCAGAGCTAGTATCATCACATACGAGTGAAGCAAATGATTCAATAATGCGTACGACTATGTGGAGTTACATTATGAACCCTTGCGGGCCTACAATGATCCCTGAGGACAGAGTAGTTTTTATTATGCGACTTGGACATTTTCATGGTTAACCACCACTCGGGTACTTCTGTCAGTGAGATATATCTAAATCAGGCAAGATTAGTGCATGTGATACCAAAAACTGGTTTCAAGCCATTTTAATCAAAATAAGGGTCAATAATGGTTATAACTCGAAGGCAGCAATCAAGTCCAAGCAATACTAGCAAGACAACCTTAATTAGCATCCAAGGCTTTAGGATGTAATTTCTGACCTGGATAAGGGCTGTCTGAGTGGATTGGTGAGCTTTGTATGCAAGATTGCAACATAATAATAATAATATAATCATCATAATTAATAATAATAATAATAATAATCATCTAAAATAAATAATAAATATAATAATAATAATATATACTTAACAATACCAACTAACAAAATCCCAAATTTAATCTCATTAAATTAGACCTTGAATTGTTTGATCCCGCTCATACCCTGCAAAACACGTAGGCAACGCAACACTTAATTAACACTTGAACACGTTTAATTTCAGGTCGTATATACACTTATTGTACAAATTCCAGGCTGTTTTTAAACCCGTTATTAGGGACTTTCTAGTTATAGGGGCGATCTGTGTAGTTATCTTATCTACAGGCATTGCACACTGTTTAATAGTTAGTTCGCGCTGTTTTTTTTCTTTAGTCGGGTCTTACTTGTTTGTATTTTTTTTTCCATACGAATGGCGTCGAAGGTTAACTCGTTTATAGGGAGGGGTAATTGTTAACATTAACACGTAAGTGGCCAAGCTAAAAAACTTCCTTTGTGCCCGGAGGGGGGGGTGGGGGGGGGGTGTTTTCCCTAGGGACCCAACCCAGATAAACCCTTTCCCGTGGGAGTTTTGATCATGACACTAACACAAATAAATGGGTCACGTAAGAACCACATACCCACAATAAATGAAAATCCGACCTTTTGACCTTGACCTCATGGCCAGTTGAAATTGTCACTCTCCGAAAAAGAAGTGGTTCGCACATTTCCCATCCTCAGCAACTCCAATAGAAGGTTTTGAACCAAAATAATTCATTATATCTACTCTAGATAACAATTAAAATAATCATTGCAAAATATAGTCCAAATTTATACCATCGTTGTATTTTTTCTCTCAAATCTTCAAATCGCCTTATTTTTTCCCATAGACTTTCACAGTTAAGAGCACGGCATGACCAATATTAAAATTGATGCCATCAGCATATAAAAGGTTATTTGCTTTAAGTTATTATTATTATAATTAATTACCTTACCGTCCTAAGGTATATATCTAATCAATAAATCCCAAGATTTTAATTACTTTAATTTTTTAATTCCGTAAAATATCTTATTTTTTCACTTCCGTTAGTGCCAAGGGGGGGGGGGGAAATTTTGATTTTTCTAATTATTCTAATTAAGTCGTGGGCGGATTTAATTTGTTTTTTGTATCAGAGAACGTATTCCTAAATCAGACAATTAGTCAAAAACTCCTTGAAAATTTTATTGCGGTAACCGAGAAATCGTCCAAAACTAAATGTTGGGTACTATGGACCCCCCCCCCCTCTTGGCACTTAATGTTTAATAAGTTGCAACGAGAAGGTTTGAATTGATCAAAACAAAATACCGTTCAAAAACAAGCTTATAACCCCATCGTTGTTAACAAAAAACAAAAACATAATTATTCTTACTTTCCAACATTTTTGTGAAGTTTTGTAAGTAAAAATATACCCTCTCCACTGCGAACGTCAGCGTTACACGTTTTTAGTGTTTAATACTTTTTTTTGAAACGACTTAGTTTTCTCCAGGTATTTCCCTGATATTGCAGCTCACGTTAGATGTTGAAAAAAATGTCGCTTGGCCCGAAATGTGTTTCTTCAGCTTTCCTTATAGTATTGTTCCGATGTTGTCTGTCAGTTAGCTGTCAGTTACTAGTGAATAAAAAAAAATGTGGCAACGGTTGCGATGACCTTGACCTTGAAGTCACTGAATCATAGGATTTGTTTTTTGTTTTAAATGAAGCAAATCTAATATTTTCCAAAGGTTAAAAATGTAAAGAAAACGATTAAAAAATAAGCCAGATATGACCAATTTTGTAAGCACAGCACAACCCCCTTTTTTCTCCTTTCAATGGGAATTACACAGAACACTCATGTTGTAAAAAAAAACGATATACGTGGCATAGTCATTTGAAAGGATGATGACCCATGGCTATTTTGTTTTAATTGTCTATGATAGCCATAATCTCCTGTCATTTGATCTTCAAAAGGAATTTTACTGTCACACAATGTCTCACCCAATTAATCCTGATGTGTAATGAAAACACTACTACTTTCAAACAATGCTACTACTGTAATCCAGGAAAAGATGCAATGCCAAGAAAGGGTCCTAACTTTGGGATGATCTTGTTTTCTTTGCTCTGCAACATGTGAATTGGTGCTTGGATTGTCAAATCAGTTGGCACATTGGTATAATAAATTCAATGGATTAATCCGTAGTTGAAATAAAATCAAGAAAATGTAAGCATTAAGTTGACACTGCCTCATGAAAATATTATTTTGTTACATTCTCACAACACAAGTTTAATGTGTAATAATCCCATAGGAATGGCGTAAAAAGGTGTGTGCTTACAAATTTGGCCATATCTGGCTTAATATTTAATCGATTTCTTTTCAACATTTTCAACATTTGGAAGTATATTTAGATTTTGTTTATAAAACCAATCAACATCTATAATATAGTTGATTGCCTTAAGGTCAGAATCACTTTATAATAATTGAATCCTTGCCATTTTTTGTTTGATTCACGTATATCTGTCTCTGCGAATATTGTGTTGTTCAGAAGTTGACATTGATAATAATTCATGCGTTTTTATTCATTTCACCCCATATTTCGCTACAAAATCCAACGAATGAATAGATTTTGGCTATAAATGCATGATCTATGGGTATTTTCTTGGAGCTGATTCCAAACGAATATTATGCCTATGAGACACATGAACTGAATTTAAGTTCCTCTCATATAGCGCGCTAATCCGATGTGTGTTGTGTGTGTGTGTGTCTGTGTGGTGTGTGTGTGTGTGTGTGTGATTGTGTGTGTTTTCAGACAAGCTTTCATTATGTGGAGTTTCTGAAAAATGGAAAGGAAACATCTAAAATCATGTACACAAATAAACAAGAGACGGCTTTTATTTGTTGTTTGTTTTATTTTTTTGCTTTGTTTTGTTTGATTTTATTTGTGATTTGTGTGTCTTTACTTTGGCACTGTTGTTTTGCCTGGTTTGGTTTTTGGCGTGATAGTTTTTGGTTTTATTTTGGTTCTGGTTTTATTCTGTTTTGTATTTTTTTATTGGTTTTTTGGGGGTTTTGCTTCGGTTTTTCTTTTGTTTTCTTTTTGTTTTAATCTTTAAATAAAATGTTTGTGTTGTTTTTTTTTTTTTTTGGTTTGATGTTAATTTTTTTCTTTTGTATTGAGTTGGCGCTTTAGTTTGGTTTTCTTTTGATTTGTTTTCTGTTTGGTTGGTTCTATTTTGTGTTGGCTTTTTGTGTTGTTGTTGGTCTTGCTGTTTTGTTGTTATTAGACTTAGTTTTTTTCATTTGTTTGGCCTCCCTTGTCCACAGTTTACCTTGGTTGAGTTATTAATTTTGCTTTAAAGCATTGCAGATTTTAACATCGTTCACCCCTGAAGGCGTTTGAAGTTATTCAGAGATCAAGACAGTTTTGACAATTTGTCAACATGACACATTGGCATTCCATTGCAGATCATCTTCATACTATCTATTTAAAAAATGGGGTGAAAGATGCATGGCAAGGAGACAAACATGTAATATTCTCAGGTCTAAGAATGGCTTTCCATATCAGGGTTGGAAGAGGTTTTTTTTTAGGCTTGCAACACCTAGTGTAGAAAGCGGTAATACTTTTTAGTTTCCAACATATATAATCACTGTACTTGTCGTATAGCTTGGATTTTGATATTGGAGGGGCCAGTACATGCCGCATCTGAACCGATACAAACTTGGCCAGTGTACAAGCAACTATAGTCCTACGGGAGCCATAGTCCGGCTCCATAGACGATAACGGAATAAGTGTGAAACTAATGTTGCGCGAAGAGTCAACTGCATTGAGTGCCCTAATTCCTTACCGTTGTAGCCCGGACTATGATTACCGCGGACTATAATTACTCTTTTAGTCCAGATGATTATCAAAAAATCGTGCACTTTGTGATAGAAAGTTGACACATGCATCATGATATTGATGTTGTACATTCTCACAAACACAAGTTTAATGTGTGTAAATCCCATAGGAATGGCGAAAAAAGGGGTGTGCTTACAAATTTGGTCATATCTGGCTTAATATTTAATCGATTTCTTTCATTTTTTCAACATTTGGAAGTATATTAGATGTGTTTTATAAAAACAACAACAAATCTATGATATAGTGATTGTATTAAGGTCAAGATCATCTTTAATCCTTGCACAATTTTTTTTGATTCACGTAGTATAGCTCATGCGAATATAGTGTTGTTCAGAATGTTGACATGTGATAATAATTCATGCGTTTTTCACCCCATATTTCGCACAAAATTCAACGAATGAATAGAATTTTGGCTATAAAATGCATGAGCTATTATTTTACTTGGAGCTGAGTCAAAACGAATATTATGCATATGAGACACATGAACTGAATTTTAAGTTCCCTCTCATATAGCGCGCTAATCCGAATGTGTGTGAGTGTGTGTCTGTGTGTGTGTGTGATTGTGTGTGTGTGTGATTGTGTGTGTTTTCAGACAAGCTTTCATTATGTTGGAGTTTCTGAAAAATGGGAAAGTGAAAACCATCTAAAAATCATGTACACAAATAAACAAGAGACGGCTTTTGTTTGTTTGTTTGTTTTATTTTTGCTTGGTTTGTTTGATTTTATTTGATTTGGTTGTCTTTACTTGGCACTGTTTGTTTTGCATTGGTTTGGTTTTGGCGTGAGTTAGTTTTTGGTTTTATTTTGTTCTGGTTTTATTCTGTTTTGTAATGTTTTTATTGGTTTTTTGGGGGGTTTGCTTCGGTTTTACTTTTGTTTTCTTTTTGTTTTATTCTTTTTCTTTTGTTTTTTTTTGGTTTGATTTAATTTTTATTTTCTTTTGTATTGAGTTGGCGCTTTAGTTTGGTTTTCTTTTGATTTGGTTTTCTTTTGGTTTGGTTCTATTTTTGTTTGGCTTTGTTTTGTGTTGGTTTGCCTTGTTTTGTTTTTATTTAGCTTAGTTTTTTTTATTTGTTTTGCTCCCTTGCCACAGTTGTCACACTTGGTTGATTGATTAATTTTGCTTTAAAGCATTGCAGATTTTAACTCGTTCACCCCTGAAGGCGTTTGAAGTTATTCAGAGATCAAGACAGTTTACAATTTTTCAACAATGAAAACATTGCATTTCCATGCAGATCATCTTCAGACTATCTTAAAAATGGTGAAAGATGCATTGCAATGAGTACAAACAGGTATAGTCTCAGGTCTAAGATGGCTTTCCATATCAGGGTTGGAAGAGGTTTTTTTTTTTAGGCTGTGCAACACTAGTGTAGAAAGCGGTATACTTTTTAGTTTCCAACTATATATATCACTGTACAGTGGCGTATAGCTTGGATTTTGATATGGGAGGCAGTGTCGCATCTGAACCGATAACAAACTTTGCCAGTGTGAAAGCAACTATAGTCCGACGGGAGCCATAGTCCGGGCTCCATAGACGATAACGGAATAAAGTGTGAAACTAATGTTGCGCGAAGAGTCAACTGAATTGAGTGCCCTATTCCTTACCGTTGTAGCCGGACTGTGAGTACGCCGGACTATAATTACTTCTACACCGTCAATCCGTCCACAAACGCCATGACCTGAATTCTTCAAGTGAACCGACGGGCTCATCTCAACCGACGAAATCAAATATTGACGGGGGGGGGGGCACAGATCACTGCAAATTTGAATGTAACACTTTTAACACCTTACGCTAGTGTTGTGATTTGTTGTGAGGATTAGTAATCTTCAAAAAGAAAACAAGAACACTATATCAGGTGTTAAAAAAATGTTATATTTTCAAATTTGCAGGAGCTATCATAAACACGTTTAAACGGGTGTTGCTAAGGATTATTTTTAAATAATACTTTAAACAGCTTAACAAGTGTTTAAGGTGTTAATTCTGGATTACGTTAACACTTCAAAGTGTTTATCACTAATATCCGTTTGACAAGTGCATAAAGTTTTTTGCACTCCCGTTAGTGTCCCGCCAGAAAAAAACCTTTCCATGCATAAGAATTTTTGAATGAAACTTGGCACACGTAAAAATTATATCCAGATCTCGTATCCAGTTTGCGTCTACACGGGCAACGGCCAAACTTGATCCAGATCTGCAACGCGTACATTGTGTGTACACGCTTGGTTAGTGTCGCTGCACTTTAATCGCGTACTTTTAGGTTACGCGTAAAGTATTCCTCGATCACCAAGGTTACGCGCAAGTTACGCGTAGCATTCGTACACTATACGCTTCGAAAGGTCGCCGTACTTTCGCACTCACTGCGCCGTGTAGAGTTCTTAAACGGTCTCGCGTGATCTGGATCTCGGGGAAACGGATCCGATCTGGATCTGCGCTGCCGTGTAGATTGCCCCATTATTACTACTGAAAAGTTTTTGTATGTAAAGGGTATTACTTTCGCAATAAGAAACATTTGGCAGCACGTTACGAAGAAAACACAGGACTGGATAATACTCCGATAATACAGCTGCCTAAATTATAATCTTAACTGGCGTCGATTTAAGTCGAATTTATGGCCATAACCAAAGTTATACAAATGCATGCCCGGAGGTTAGTCTTTTCACAATGAGATTTATATATATATTTGAGTATGATCGTTGAATTGAAAAGCATATCTTTTATTTTCCGTTTGAAAAGTCTTGCAAAAAGGATGACAATTGTGAATTCTAGCTCTATTCAATGGGGGGCTTACGGTGATTTCATAAAATGGAGCGAGGCTTAATTTGTTTAGCCCTTGCAAAGTAGGTCCTACTGGTTTTTCAAAGCCTTTAAATATATTAATCTATTGGATTATCTTTTTCATATCATAATAAAAAAATCCAATTATCTCACATGTATGAACTCTAAACGCAAGGTCATCAGAAAATTATTAAGGCTATTGTATCTATTGCACTGGTCAAGGTATATGCCTACATGTCAAAAGACACAGGCACATATACAAACACACACACACGCGCGCGCGCCCCCCCCCCCCCTTTTTTTTTTTTTTTTTTTTCACACACACACAAACGCACACACACCACTATATTTATGAATTTGCTTAGATAACTGGTTTGTTTTAAATTTTCTAACAAGGTTACGCCTTGCTCAGAAACTGTTTTTTATAAGAAGATTGCGCCGCAGGCCGATAGCCCATAAAACATGTAAAAGGAGGACAGGGGTTGAAGAATGAGGGAAAATATGGTGTAAAAGTTAACAAGGTTGCGCTACAGGCCTATGAAGTGGCTTAGATAACTGTTTTGCGCTACAGGCCTACAAATTTAATGATCTAATAATTTTCTTAGATAAGAGGGTTGCGCCGCAGTCCGATAGCCCCTTAAACATGTTAAAGAGGCAGGGCTTGAAGAATGAGGGAAATTATGGGGTAAAAGAAAGAAAGTTCTTTTAAGTATCGATAAGAGGGTTGCGCTGCATGCCTCTAAATTTACTAATCTAATCGTTTTGTTAGATAACTGTTTTGCGCCGCAGACCTATAAATTTGGATGAAATGTTGCCTTTACGGAATAAAGCGAGAAATTAAAGAGAGTCCGTCGTCCCAGTGACTTAGGGCGAAAGCCCATGCAGTGAGTTACTCTTCCCAGTAAATTATGCGAAAGTCCAGTGATCTACTTGCCACAGTGACTTAAGGTTATATGATTATTGGTAGAGTTAGGGTTAATCCTAATGTAAACCCTATCCCAACCCTAAACCCTAACCCTAAACCTAACCATAATCCTAACCCTAAACTTAACCCCAACCCTATACCACCACACATACGCACACACATACGCACGCACGCACGCATGCACACACACACACACACAAACAAACACGCAAAGAAATACACACATATTACTTCTGCATAATCTGTAAAAATACAGATAGGCTATTTATATAAATAAATAGATTTTAAATGCTGGAAGTAAAGAAAAACCCCGTTCTACGTGCCCGAACGACCCTGATGGTGTTTTCAAATTTGGTATAAATGGATGTAAAATCAGCCGTTTTTACGAAGAATGCAAAAGAGTGAAAGAAATAGCCGTGATAGCCGTTTTTTTATGAAGAGAGCAAAAGAGTGAAATAAATAACAAATATTGTACAGATTGTACAAGAAAAAAAAAACACACACACAAAAAAAAACAAACGTGGTTCCGTGATTCCTAAAAAAAGATTATATTATTATTATTATTATTATTATTTTTTACTTTTTTTTATTATTGACAAAATATAATACAAAAACAAAATTACATGGACAAAATAAAGTAGAAAGTACAAAAACTACACACCTGGAGCAGTTGAGATAAAGTTAAGTTACTCTTACGGCATGTAATATAACCACCAGCCATTTACAAAAATAGTCCCTTAAAACATGACCAATCTCTTTCAAATTGCAGATTATTCATATTTTTATAGCTGATATACTTATCTAGTTCAAAACATTTTCTCAAATATCTCTGCATGTATGGAAGGGAAGGTTTCAGAGTTAAGAGTTTTTGTAAATATTCCATTTGCACCATATCATAAGGTTGTTTATTGCTTTCTGTTTTTGTAAGGAGCAATACCAAAAATGTATTGTTGTCTACTTGGTGCAATTTCTAAATTACATTTTTCTCTAATCCATCTGAAAAGATCATTCCAAGTTTCCCGTACGTGATGGCATTCAACCAATACGTTACAGTCTAACTATTGGGGTTAAAAACCCATCAAAACAGGGTAATATATTACCTACCTCAAATTTGGAACTTTATACCTTTGTAGGTGCCCTTAATGTAACCCCAATATAATTTTATTCCGACTTAATTTATACCTAATTCTAACCACTGGGAGGTTGACACACTTACCGCGGTCCGTCAATCGTTGAACATTCAGATACACATGCATGCTCGTGTAGGTTCACGAATAAGTTAAGAGGCTCTCCACAATCAACTTGGTTTTTTTTTACTCGAAAAGGGTATTTTTTCATTTTAAAAAGTTCACAAATTTGGAAAAAGGGTAGGTACAGGAAAAAAACCAGTAAAACTATAGTTTATTTTTTGTCCGGGATTGCATGAATTTTCGTGCCATGGATTTCCATAACAAATACTGACAAAAGCTTTCATTATGAGGGTGGGACGCCCTCATATTGCTTTCCCGTCGTCGTGCGAGTTTTCTTATATAGTGTACATTTGTTTACTTAACTTATTTGTTTCAGGTTTCGACCACGCAAATGGCCAGGACTGTGTAGGTGATAGACACGGGATGTAGAAGGAGAAGGTTTATATATTTGAATCAATACCATATTTGGAAATCTGACAAAAAATTTTCAAACTTGAAGTTCGTTAAGTGATTTTCGAGAGAATCTTGTAGCAGAGAAAGTGTTTTTGAAGAAGGGAATAAAATCTGCGTAGTTGTTTTTGAGATCCGAGTGATACCTATTTCGCGAGATGGTTTCTACCACTTCAAGTGGCTAGATTTCCTGTTTCGGCTTCCTTTACTTTGGGTGCAGGGGTGTAATTTTTTAATTGTGAACTGGCTGAGGCAATCTAGGCATACTTTTTAGGTTTTGACTTCTCCACTGTTTTAAATATATATATATAAACCCGTATATAATATAAGGGCAATATAGGATATTTGTAATGGAGAATACGTTTGATTGTGTTCGAAGAAGACATCTTCGCTTGGGTTGCCGCCGTATCGACCCCCTAAAGCTAAATGGACGATCGCACATCTTACGTCATAGTCGTTTGCGAGATGTCCACGTTGGAAAAATCGAGTACTATCCCATATACATTATTTCAAATTGTCACCAATAACGCTGTATAGTTTTAAAGCGTGTAACTTCATTAGCTGTACATGATCAGTCTAAATACCTTCACGACGCTTAATGGGATATAGTGACTCGATCGCATGATCTCCAAGATTAGCCCCTAATTCATGTACTTTGTGGCCACGTGTGAAAGGAATCGAGGAATCCACTACTATCCCATACTACATTGTGTCAATTTATTTCCAAATAACTTTGTACATGGGTTGACATAACGATTGTGTACACGCAATCCGATACCTTATCGTACTGTGTTGTGGGAGTATGGTGAAATGCCGTTAATCCTTTTCCTCTCCATTAACAAACAAACAAGGCAAACAAACAAATAATATTATATATATAAATTATTAAGAATGGACTTGATAGTTGACTAACATTGTTGTTGACAACGTTGTTTCATAAAGGCCAGCCTAGCAAGCTAGCAAACTCCACTCATCCAGAACAAAATGTAAAAGACTTTGGCATGTTGTTCTGATGAGTGGAGGTGGCCTAGCTTGCGTAGGGCTGGCCTTTCATGAAAAACACGTGTGTAAACAAACTATGTTGTATTAGTCAACTATCAAGTCCATTCTAATAATTATTTAAAGATCTACCGGCGGGGGGGAGAAGGCACGGGTAAGGGGGAGGATGTAACCGACGTGGAGGGGCGAGATAAAGATGAGATTAGAGGAAAAGTACATACATGCACAACACACACACACACACGACAGACAGACAGACATAAGACATACAGAAAGACAGACCAGAATCAAGGACATGCAGTACAGACAGTACAGACATACGACATACAGACTAAAGACCGAACAAGACATACATACATACAGTTACATACATTAAAAAAAAACAAGCAAACAACAAACAAAAACAAACAACCACTGGGCAGCCAGCCATACTCGAAGGACCTCTTAAGATTTTCCGTTGTCAAAAGGGGTATCCAATCGAGAATGTCTTATGTATGTATCTCGTCACACAAAATAATGTATCAATAGCTTTCAAGATGCCAGTACAAGGATTAGAACATAATAGTATATCTTTTGATAAAGAGTAAGGTTTCTTTAAAGATAAAGAAAAGACTCTTTTGATAAAAGAGGTTCTTCATAGGGGGGAGGGCATGTGGTTAATAAGGTGGCGGCTAAGACAAAAAAATCCTTTTTGGAAAGACGTTCGATAGTTTGGGGGGTTATTTTTTGGAAACAAAAATGGGACGGTATTTTTGAAGGATTTTCTTAACAAACATTTGGAACAAGCAACTTTTTCAAATAGGTGGAAAAAACTATATATTTTCAAAGATGGTATAATGCTGGGAATAAGATTTGGCATGATTTTTTTTAAAGTCAGAGGTCGTGTTTAATTACCAAGATTTTAAATCGGACCTATAATGTTAATACCAATTTTCTTTTGTACGAAGGAATTTGTAGATAAATTTGTCAGTCCCTGAAAAATAATAAAAAAAATTCGGAACAATAGTATCATAAATACCCTCTTCGTCCTTTCTGTTTTGATATTTTATTAAAAGAAAAAAAAAAAAGGTTGTAAAAATGTGTACAAAAAATAATTTTCTGGTAAGAATAACTGACAACAAACAGAAAAGCACAAATGGGAAATGTATAGATATAACATGTTTGTGAGCAATGGTTCAACAAAATGAACTACCTTTTTAGTATGTAAGATAACAAAATCTGGGTCTGGTACAATACAAAATAAATAACCGAATATTTGCTACAAATGCTTTCCTGAAAAAAAATACATAAAGAAAACGACAATTTGTGCGCTTTTTGTAACCTTGAGGGGGAAACCCTCTGCATCTCTTTGTGAATGCAATCACGTATGGAATGATCTTTTCAGAGGGATTAGAGAAAAATGTTAATTTAGAAATTGCCCACCAAGTCGACAACAATATCATTTTTGGTATTGGTCCTTCAAAAAGAGAAAGCAATTAAAACAACCTTGATGATATGGTTGCAAATGGAATATTACAAAAAATTCTTACTCTGAACCGCCCGTCATACAGGCAGAGATTATTTGAGAAAAATGTTGTGAACTAGATCAGTATATCAGCTTATAAAAATGAATAATCTGCAATTTGAAAGAGATGGGGTCAGGTTTTAAGGGATCTATTTTGTAAAATGGCTGGTGGTTAATATTACATGCCGTAAGAGAAACTTAAACTTTACTCAACGCCTCAAGTGTGTATTTTTGTACTTCTACTTATTTGTCCATGTAATATTTGCTTTGTTTTTGTATTATATTTGTCAATAATAAAAAAAAAGTTAAAAAAAAATAAAATAATAATCTTATATCTTTTTAGGAATAACGGAACCAGTTTTTTTTTTTGTGTGTGTGTTTTTTTTTTTTCTTGGCACAATCTGTACAATATGTTATTTATTTCACTATTTGGCTATCTTCATAAAAACAACGGCTATTCACGGCTATTTCTTGCAATCTTTTGCATTCTTCGTCAAAACGTTTTCATGATTTTACTCCATTTATACCAAATTGAAAAACACCATCAGGGTGCGTTCGGGAAACGCATACAGCCCGTAGCCAGGGGATGGGAATTTATGTGGGGGGTGCGGAATTGCCAGAAGCGTACCTTGTTTGGTACCATTTTTTTTCGGCTCGTGCGCTCGCCGGTTTTACCCAAAAATTTTTCCCGTCGCATCCAAATTCTTTGACGCGAGGGGGGGGGGGGGGGGGGGGGGGCGGGGGGGGGGGGGGCAGGGACAAATGATGCGCATATTTTTCACCGTTAATAAAACAGTATAAACAGTATTAATAATGCTAGTATTGCCGTGTTGACAATTGCTAACAGTATTCAGAAATCACAACCATTACACTAACACGCCACATATTTTACAATGACAAAGCGGACCTTCAACAGGTAAAGCGGACCTTGTCATTTTGGGGGGGGGGGTGCGTCGCACCCCCGCACCCCCATGCGTACGGGCCCTGGGCACGTAGAACGGAAGTTTTGGCTTACGCCAGCATTAAAAATATCAAGATAAATGCCTATCTGTATTTTTACAGATTCTGCAGAAGAAGATGTAGTGGTGATTTCGTGCGTGTTTGTTTGTGTGTGTTGTGTGTGTGTGTGGCATGCGTGCGTGCGTATGTGGGTGCGGGTAGTGGGATGGTATAGGTTGGGGTTTAAGTTTAGGGTTAGGAGTTGGGTTAGGTTTCGGGTTGGGGTTAGGGTTGGGATAGGTGTTTACATTAGGAGTAACCCAAACTCTACCAATAATCATATAACCTTAAGTCATGGGGCAAGTAGATCACTGGACTTTCGCATAATTTACTGGGAAGAGTAACTCACTGCATGGGCTTTCGCCTAAGTCACGGGAGAAGACGGACTATCTTTATTTCGCGCTTTATTCCGTAAAAAGGAAACATTTCATCCAAATTTATAGGTCTGCGGTGCAAACCACAGTTATTAAACAAAAACGATTAGATTAGTAGAAATTTAGAGGCATGCTGCGTAACCCTCTTATCGATATTTTAAAAGAACTTTCTTTACTTTTACCCATTAATTCCCTCATTCTTCAAGCCCTGCCTCTTTAAGGGGAATTATCGGACTGCGGCGCACCCTCTTATTAAGCAAATTAGTTAGATCATTAAAGTTGTAGGCCTGTAGCGGGCCAAAAACAGTTATCTAAGCCACTTAATAGGCCTGTTTAGCGCAACCTTTGTTAACTTGTTTCCTCTTCTTAACCATGTCCTCCTTTTATGGGCTATCAGGCCTGCGGGCAATATTCTTATAAAAAAAAGTTATGAGCAAAGGCGTAACTTGTTATAAAATTTAAAAAAAACAAACCGAGTATCTAAGCAAATTATAATATAGTGGGCTGTGTGTGCGGTTGTGTGTGTGTTTGTGGGGGGGGGGGGGGTGCGCGCGGTGTGTGTTGTTTGTATCTTGCCTGTGTCTTTTGACATGTAGGCATATACCTTGACCAGGCACAGATACAAAGCGTAATTAATTTTCTGTGACTTGCGTTAGAGTGTTCCATACATGTGAGATAATTGGATTTTTATTATGATATGAAAAAGATAATCCAATAGATTAATATATTTTAAAGCTTGAAAAACACCAGTAGGACCTACTTTGCAAGGGCTAAACAAATTAAGCCTCGCTCCATTTTATGAAATCACCGTAAGCCCCCAAGTGAATAGAGCTAGAATTCACAATTGTCATCCTTTTTGCAAGACTTTTCAAACGGAAAATAAACAGAATGGCTTTTCAATTCAACGTATACTCATAATATATATATAAAATCTCAGGTGACAAAGACTAAACCTCCGGGCATGAATTGGATATCTTTGGGTATGGCCATAAAGTCGACTTAAATCGAACCGCCAGTTAAGATATAATTTAGGCAGCTTGTAGTTCGGAGTATATCCAGCCTGCGTTTTCTTCGTTAACGTGCATGCCAAAGTTTCTTATGCGAAAGTACTTACCCTTTACATACAAAAAACGTTTAAGTGTAATCAATGTCTTTTGGGTATAATTTTTACGTGTGCCAAGTTTCCTTAAAAAATTCTTATGCATGGCAAAGGTTTTTTTGTTTCGGGCGGACACTAACGGGAGGCCAAACAAACTTTATGCATTGTCAAAAGGATATTAAGGGATAAACACTTTGACAGTGGTAACGTAATCCAGAGATTGGACACCTTAAAAACTGTTAAGCTGTTAAAGTATTACGTTAAAATATCCTTAGCAACACCCGTTTAAACGTGTTTAGTAAGCTCCTGCAAATTTGAAAATATAAAATTTTTTAACACTGATAATCCTCAAACAAAATCCAACACTAGCGTGAAGGTGAGTTAAAAGGTGTTCCATTCAAATTTGCAGTGATCTGTGCCCCCCCGGTCAATTATTGATTTCGTCGGTTGAGATGAGCCCGTCGGTTCACTTGAAGAATTCAGGCATGGCGTTTGTGGACGGATTGACGGTTGTTGTAGATAGTGCCAAGGGTTAAGACCTTCTGGAGAAAATCGTGCACTTGTGATAGAATTAAACCTGGTAAACAGTTAATAGGGACCTATCACTCACCATTTAAAAAACGAGCGAGACCCCAAGCTGATTAGACCTGTGGCGACCATGGTGTCCATTTTTTTCAAAATGGCCGCCTTCTTATGTTTCAATAGTCTTAATTCTGTTAATAAACCGATAGAAACTTTATTTGTGTATACTAATTTTCAAGGTCATGGAATCCAGATATAACGTATCTTTTTGATTCTCTGGGTGTCACCATTTTATTTTCCAATATGGCCGCCCATTGCACAAAAATCGGCACTTTCTTATATTTTAGTTAAAAAAATGATATTAGACCTGCTTTTGTGTCGAACCATGTTTTCAAGACAAACATATTCCAATAGAACAAAATATAACTAAAATATCTGATAGTGCCCTTCCTTAACCAACATGGCCGACATTATGAGTAAAATTGCCCATTGGCCTTAAAACGGAACACCATATTATCAACCTTAAGTGTTTAGGCATTTGTTACATGTATCTAGAGTCGTAACAAGAGTCCTTTGAAATTAATTTAAAAGAAAAATACCCCTGGAAATTGCTATATTAAAATACTGTTGTGCCATGGTGGCGGCAACCTATTTCCACCCTAGGCTAAAAAATCAACGTATAAGAATATAATTATGCAGTGATTGGATCATAAGAAATACAGTGAAGTCATGGTGACGTCGCCACAGCTTGAACTAGTGAAGTGCGCCTTCTATAGGGGGTATTTTTAATAATTTACTAATGACAAGACTATTGTGAGTAAGGTTTGTTCAAAACCCAATGTAACTTTACAACAATTACAAAAATCAATTAAAGTACATTATATAACTAGAAAGATATAGGAATTAAAGAACTATTCAGTTATGCACAAGAAAGATAAAAAGTATTTGAAATTTGCGATATAGCTAAAAAAGTGGAGGATTAAGTCAGTAAGACTGTCGTAAGGTATATTTTCCAACTGAAACATTGACAGAACGGAAAGGAAAACAGCAGTGTTCAAAGTTATGAATCCCTCTTCAATAACACGTTGTAGTAAGTGCTCCGCGAACGACAGAAATGACTAAAATATCCGATTTTGTCTTATTAGGGTGCTTCTAGACTTATCACTTGCAGTGCATGTTAGGATACTTATACGTGTTATTAAAAGGCAAAATCTGATTTGGATGATGTTTTTCAATTTTTGATTTACCAAATCACTGATAGGCTTTAAATAACTAGAATCAGCTTTCGACCAATTTTTTACAATTTCCGTAAAGCACTAATATGATAAATCTAGTACAGTACATAAGTAATAACACAATAAATAAAATATTTAAACGCGTAAATTTTAAGAGTATTTGTATATGAAATTTTAAATAATCCTTTGAATTAAAACTTGAAATTAAAAATATACAAAAATCAACAATGATGTTAAATTCAATTATGCATGATTAAAAAACGTACTCTCTCAAAAAAATTTCATGTAACATATGAATCAAGGATACAATGTGGCAAGATCGTACAATTATTTAAAGTTACATTAAAATAACTATGGACAGCCATGGTTAAAGATTTTATTTAAATAGTTTACAACACATGACTGTCAATCGTAAAAATTAAATAGTAAAGTAATCTATTTCCTGAATACACTCTTTTTCAAAACCGAGGTAGGAGATTATACTTCTGCAGGTTTAGGCAAACTGGTATGCCTAAGCTTAATCTAACATAGAATTATGTCTACAGTCATATGCACGGTATAAAATAAAAATTATTTAAAGTACATGAAAATAACAAATGGCCGCCATAGTTACAATTAGTTAATTTTCACAGTTTAAAAAAGCATACTTCAATCGTACAAAATTAAATAAAAGTAATATATTTCAGTCTTGAATAGTACTTCTTTCAAAACCGTGGTAGGAGATTTTACTTCTCAGGTTAGGCAAACTGGTAGGCACTTAAACTGTAAATATAAACATAAATTATGTCTAATAGAGAATCTAAATGGTAAAATATATCTAAATTACATTCAAATAACTAATGGACCCGCCATAGATAAAGATTTATTACACCATGTTTAAAACACATACTTCAACGTACGACATTAAATATAAAGTAATCTATTTCCTGAATAGTCCCCCACTTAATTCTAAACCGAGGTTGGAGATTTTACGCTGCAGGTTAGGCAATATACACTTATTTGTATGCATGTACACTCTTATCTCTAACCTTAAAGGGGGATGGGCCCTATTTAAGTCTGTAAGTTTTTCATCTTGAAGAAGGCCTTCCACCCCAAAACACCCATCTGTGTAAAGTTTCGCGGCGATATTTCAACCGTTTGATGTGAGAGCGAAAAAACGTGATTTGCAATCCCCAATAGAGTAATGTGTAAAATTAATATGGTCGACCAAAAAGGGGCACATTTCCGTCATAACATCCAAACCAACATCCTTTAGCCCTAAGAATTTCACAGGGAATGAGAAAAATAGTGCTTTCTTATGATACCAAAATTTTGACCACTCCGGTAAAGTAAATCTGGGGTTCCCCCTGGGGACGAGGCTATATTAGCGATCGGCCATGGGACTTGAAAATCCCAAAATTGTGAACATTCAAGTTGTGTTTGTGGAAATATCCAATGTTCATTCACGTCCCCCACAATTGCACAGTGTGTGCACATCAAGCCTGGTCATACATTTACACTGTCCTCGGCATTCCTTTCGTACCAACCACCACTTGATGATTGTGCGACAAGGCTCACCAGCAAGTTTGAGAGTCAATCCAGTTCATCTTCACACTGCGCATGGAGCTTCCCAAGCCACCCAAAGTCTGCTGGACTTGGTAAGTTGGTGCTTAATTATTGCTTGCCCATATATGACCTTGCCCACATACCCTACTCGCAAAACAGATGCTGGGGCTCTACGGACGTCTTGTGTTGGTGGATGGTTTTTTTAACTTTCTCTACCTTTCTGAGTAAATAGCCCTCCGCCTTTCACTATTAGTGCTACTTTAGGACTCAGATCACTACTAACCTCTCAATAATGGGAAGAACTTTTCGGACATCATCTGTGGAGTCCTTCTTCGACAGTAGGCCTCAATTTTTGGTACTCATTTTATGTTGAAATATCTTTGTTATTTTCATGCATTTTTAAGTGCCAAAATATTATTGTATGTACACTTCATAAAGCCAAAACTAATACTAATGTAAATAGTTATAAAGTGGAAAACGTG
>JAMKCH010058485.1:0-34757 GCA_023653785.1 Ophioderma brevispina | reverse complement strand
GTCAAACTACAACCTCCATGGCCCCTTACTGGTCCAAAATAAAAAAAAATAACCTAGTAGATAATGTTCGACTATTTGTATTTTTTAATGTTTATTTAGCATCTTTCATCCTACAAATCCGCACATCTCATTTTATATTACGCATCTTCAGTTCCCGTCACTACATTAGGTCACCTATTACCTGACACACTTACTGGCTCGTAACTATATTGCACCCCACTTACAAAGCTTGACTTTTCAAAGACAACAGACAGTTTGAAACCATTAAATGTTTTCCTTCAGCCAAACTAAGACATGCTAGCCTCAGTAAAGAACTTCTAGTGCATTCCGGGTTCCCTTCCTTCTAAACAAATATGCCGCTTTATTATGAATAGTCAGAAGAACAGTTGTGTGCAAATGTCATGGCCCACACAAGGTTAACGAAAGCATATTTTGGGGAAATTTATGTGTAGCAAATTGTCAAACAATGAAACTCCTTGCTTGGTTAGAATGTTTTACTTTCAAATTTCCAAGTAATTTTTATCCTTATTTAATTCCCTTTTATCACAAGCTGAAAAAAAGATTACAAACCAAAATAACCCAAAAAAGAAAACCTTAAAAATCACAATATTTTTGCTTTGAACACAAACATGATTTCTACCTAAATTGATCCCATCACATAAAGGGAAAAAGAACTAATGCAGGTCCATTTTTCTTTTCATAAAATAACAACAAGTAATTGAAATTGAAATAGGCATAGAGCCCCCAGTTCCCCAATATGGAGCACGCTTTCAATTAGGTTTGCAAAATCCAATGATACCACATATAATTATCAGTCACATGTTCACAAGAATGTAAATTAAGCAAAGACAAGAGACAGTTCTCACACAGCAATCCGAATGCCCATTCATCTTTACCAAAACCCAATGTATATCTACCTTGATCTTGAAGAATAATTTAAAGATGGACTCCAAACTAAAAGTTCTGTCAGCCGATTTTTAATACAACATTATGTTGTATTTTTTGTGGTGTGCAATCTTAAATAAATGCTCTCTCAAGAGATTCTACCATAAGACCCAATCCTGCCTTCAATGAAACAGTTGATCTGAAGATATCACACACTCCCTTCTTTGGTATGACCCCTACATCAACCCATGACATTTAGAGTAAAATAGCTCAGGTAATCATTGAAATGTGTGACCTGAAATAACAGTCTGGACATACTGTTCGGTCTCACATTAAGAGGGTGCCATCATCATTTTCCCTTCAAAGGTGCTCACATTTTGATCGTCTTTAATTGTATTGTGGCAGATAATTCTGTGACTCGGAACGTGGTGTGTGCCATCATTTCAAGGCTTCTTAATTACCTAAAAACCTAGTGATTGTCACCCCTAGTGAGATTGAGTAGACTAACCTACCAGTAAGTCCACACAAAAAATACTTTGATTGTGATCACCTAATTTCCAAGCATTTTTTTAAATGTTGTCTTTGTCGAAAGATGTAAAATCAGGCCTACATGATTGCTAAGACATTTAAAATTTTACCCCTTGCCTGTAACTATGAGATGGGGTATATGATGAAGCCTCACTTGTAAACGCACTGTTTCATCTCATTCACATTATTGTAAGTGTTGTTCCATCTTGTGGCATATCAATTCTAGCTACTATACCAATGTTTACCATAATTTATGGCACTTTAGCCCTTAAAATTATCAGTGAATACGGTATTCAATCTCTTCAGACAGCCAGCCAAGTATTCATAAATGTGTCAGAAAAAATTATGTGGGCATTTTTTGTTACAAGCTGGCAACATGTTTAGATCAACTGCTCATCTGGTAAAGTTTCTCATAAGGTTGTTGCAAAAAATACAAATTATTTTTTTGGCCTTTTGGGCAAAAAAGATGATGTTTGGCCCCAAAAATATGATTTGAGATTTTGATGTATTTGATTATTTTCAAAAAACAGCTTTATCAGAAAAATTACCACTTTTAAGTGATTGGACTTATATTTACGTCTTAAAGAAACAATTAAAGATAATTTAAAAAATAAGAAAATAATAGAATTCCAGAACGTTAAGGTCATTTTTTCTCAAAAATTGTTTTATTGCACGTATGATGCACATAAAATGTTTTTAAAGTAAGCACAAAGCATAAACACATTAACACAGTTCTCTGTTTGACCTAAAGTGTGAATGCTATTTACTTTTAAGTAGAAATTACGTAGTGTAACTTTAAAGGGGAATCTAGGATATGTTCAATGATTGCTGTATATCGGATGAACATTCACATAGTGATTTGGCCCGAAAATTGGATTTTCTGATTTCACTGTATTTGTTAACTAGAAGGCAGTAGTTTTAGATGAAAATCAGTTTTAAGCAATATGGGCTATTTTAGTCATACTTAACAAATTAAGTAGCTAAAAAAACAAAGGAAATAAAAGCTTTCCAGAGCATGTAAGGTTATTTTCTCAACTACGATATTTGAACCAATTGATTTACAAAAATGTTTAATAAGCACAAAAATATCAAAACATATTAAAACTGTTGACTGACTGTCACTTTTGAATTAGAGATAAAGCTACATAGTTTTCCCATGTACGGAAAACCCCTATTGGACCCTCAACAGCATTTACTCTGATTTGTGTAAAATCCATTGCATCACTGACTCGTTTCTAATTAATATTCATCCGATTTTTGATAACAGGTCTTTACAAATACAATATTCAAGACTGGTCTTGTGTTGTGGTTCTAATTTTCAGATGATCTGTAGGACACCGAAGGTGTTGCCTCTTGGTCTCCAACTGGGGTTCCTCCTCAACAAAGAGAAGTCAGTGGATAGTTCCGTCCCAGAGTCATCAATTTTGGGGACATAACCAATTCGACATGGGGTGGTCTTCCCCACAGATCAAAGGGTTGTGACATGGTGAATGGCGTTCGTACTGTTCAAGATCTGGTAGAGGCAGTAGTCGCCTCTGGTTCGGCTCCCTAGGCCTGATGGCCAGCCCTGATCGGTACAGTACCGCTTTGCGGACTTCAGATGCGGTTGATTCAGATGCATCTTCTGAGTCATTATCGACCATGGCATCACCCTTGTCGATGAAGATCTAGTCAGTCAAAACTGTCCCAGTCCTGAGATAGGGATGCATGCACCCAATCTGAGGGTTGGGATTCCTTCCCCCAAGCCACAAACCATCTTTAGTTCTGACAACCGATGCGTCGAAAAAAGGGGGTGGGGAGAAAAGCTACCTCGATCGCAGATTGTCAGGCCTTTGGACCGTGCCCAAGCTCACCATCACATCAAATGGGCAGTATTTTTGGCGCTAATGGGCTGGGCCCCCTCGTCAGGGAGAAATTTCTGACAGTTCGGGCGACAACATGACAGGCGCAACAGACCTCCACAAGGAAGGGGCACAAAAGGTCGCACCCTTTGCAAGGAAAGGAGACTATTCGTTCGACTCCTCCATTTGTGTCAGAAACGGGGAATCTCCCTCAGGGGGGAACATGTCTCCCCGGGGCAGACCAATTGTCCTGGTGGATGCTCTGTCACGGGGAGGTCCACAGTATCATCCCGCATCGAATTGAGGGGGGCCACCTACTTCCTTCAGTGTGTGTCGAAGGATCTTTTACAGAATCGACCGCCCAATTGCGATCGGTTTTGTCTCAGCCTGGGATCATCAACTCTCTGTGTACTACTCTTGGAGCCGGTGTTCTGTTGGGGTTGTTGTGAAAGGCAGATATAGTCCGGTGGGAGCCATAGTCCGGGGCCCATAGAAGCTTAACGGAATAAAAGCGTGAATTTAATGTTGCGTAAAGAGTCAACTGAATCGATGCCCTATGTTCACCATTGTTACTGGAATATGAGCTACGCCGGACAATGGTTACTTCTAACCGGATCCCCAAGCAGCGGGCAAGATGCTATAGTGGCTACTGGTCCAATTTTGATCGGGGTACCCTTTCTCCAATGGAATTAGTTACGAGGGTGTTGGAGAAGGCGTCCCGGTCAACCAACTGCGTGTGATCCTCCTAATAGCCCCGATGTGGCCCAGACAGCCATGGTTTCCTCAGCTTCTGGATCTGTGGTGGCAGAGCGACCAGTCATGTTACCACAGCGCGGGGATTTGCTTGCAGTCCCACAATCTGCTAAGAAAGTCCCAATGAGAACAATTCACAACCCTCAAGAATGTGGGACAATTTCGAAATCATTCTCGGATAAGGCGGGAATTTCTGAATCAGGCTGCCGCTATCGCTGCAAAGGCAAGGCGGAAGTTCGACCAGAGTACTTAATAATTCCAAGACTTAAACGGTAATACCAGTGGTGTGCCAGTAAACAGAGTAATCATATAGCATCTGTAGGGTAATTTAGGTGATTTCTTGCTTGAAATATTCAGGGGGCGTGCTCCCTCGCACAGCTCAATCATACGTTACAGATAGGGGCAGTGCATCATGGTTTTAGAGATGGGATGTTGATCTCCTCTAGTCAGCTACTCAATAGCCTTATTAAAGGCATGTTCTCTGAACGTAACCCTTCTAGATCTCTGCGGTCACCGGCTTGGGCCTCCCTCTGGTTCTTCAGTTGTGGCCTCTTCGAGGCCCTTTGAGCCCCAATGACCAGCCAGTCTCCATGGATCTTACCAGGAAGACAGCCTTTTTAGTGGCCACAGCCTGGGGACGGAGGTGTTCAGAGATTCATGTGCCTTTCTGTTGAGGAAGCACCCCCTGGACCCCCTACCGAGAATTCCGAGATGGGGTTACAATCCTACAATGGGCTGGATTTTTTTTATCAAAGAACCAAACTATGTTTTTCACTACTGCCCCAGTATTCTTGCCAGACCTTGCAAGAACCGGTGGGCTGACCGAGAAGCCTGGTGCCCTGTAAGGGCACTTAGGTTTGGGTTATATCACCATACAGAGAAGGTGTTTTATTTTTTGGGTTCTTATATTTTTTTTTTACTTTTATTGTTTATATTATTATTATATGTTTTTGTATATATAGTTATTTATTTTATATAGTTTTATATGTATTGGGTGTTTTGTTTTGGGGGGTTTTTTGATTTTTATAAAAACAGACAATTGGAATTTTTAATTTATATATAGTTTTTTTGTGTATTTTATTTTTGTAATTTTTTTATAGTATTATATATTATTTATTTCTTTGTTATCTATAGGGAGTATGTTAAGCAACTGATCTTAACTTCGATTCGCCAATGGGCCGGCAGCCAAGAGCACAAATTGGGCCGCTGCACTGTTACACAAAATGCCTTAAAATAACGGCGTTTTGACTGTTAGCGGGACTCAAAACGTGCAAATAACTGTAAAAGGGACTCGAAACTTGCAAATGAACTGCTAAAAAAAACCTGATTTTAACTGTTGTGGTCCCAGCTGCCAGTCAAAACGCTGGGTTCTGTTATTTAATGAAATTTTAACATGTGGATTACCTCGGTGATTCATGAAAACTCATCTTGATCTAGAATCATTGGGTCAAGGGTTCGCGCCCATGACATAAGATCCAGAACAACTTCTTGGGCTCGTATTAGGGGGCCTCCCCTGCATGGCCATGAGATAATTGAGGCTGCTGGATGAGGGTACGCGCCGATACGAGCTTCCAGACAGTCTACCTCAAGGATGTACCGGTACAGAGAGGGAGAGTTGTCACTGCTGCCCTCCAGGCTGGTGCGCAGGGATTCTAGTCAAAACTAGGTGAGTCAAATTGAGTGTCTTGTTCCTCAGGGTTCAGACAGAGAGTTGGGATACAATGGCATATGATGCTTACTTTCCTGGACTTTCTTCCTCTGCCTAGGCTATCCCGTGCTTTCAATCTGTGCAAAAGTCAGGTCGTGGGAGGTTCGATTGATATTTGTAGTGCATTCCCTTCTCTCCGTGAGAGGGGGATTACACAAGCATATGATAACTACCTCCCACGACTGACGCCCTACCCTCAAGTTTCGTATAAGCCACCCCTCAAGAAAGTCAGGCCTTTGGGTGAAGAAAGCGTAATTTCAAGGACGATCCCTGGGTGCCGATGTGCTAATGTGTTGTTGAACAAAGTATAGTTATCATGTAAAAGCACGATAATACAAATAATGTGTTTCAATTGTAGTGAAATCAGTACATTAAATGTCTTGGCAAGCTTTTACAACAAGTAGTAATACTTTACTGAACTCCTGATAATTAAGTAATTGTCTCTTATACTAGGCTGTTTAGATGCTATTTTATATGATATAAAAAAGCGTAAAAGAGTAATAATTTAATTATGTTACATTCTTCGTATGGTCTTGGTGTTCCCTGTCATTAAGTCAGCTGATGTTATTCAAATTAAATAATTTGAGGCAGCAATGTCTTAAAAGACATATACTTTTAAGTTTTCTTTGTTTTTGTTTTTTTGTGTACATTGATTTGTTAATTATGACCCAAGTGGTCGTTCAATTGTTTCAAACTGATTTTTATACGTAGGCTATTTTGAAGTTATCAAGTACATTTACAGGGGAAATTAGCAAATCAAGTTTATTCCCAGATCACAATTTGAATATTCTGTTGATAAACATTATTTTAACATACCCTAGACTGCCCCCTTAAAAGGTAACACAGCTTTCTTTCTAATTTAACAAGTGAGAGCAATGTATTTTAGGTCAGTCAAAAGTTCTGTTTTAACATGTTTAATGATGTTTTGTGTTATTAAACATGTTTCTAAATCATTAGCTCAAATGTACGTTATGGTGAGAAAATGACCTTAAATGCTCTGAAATGTTTTTATTTTCTTATTTTTACTACATTAATTTGTAATTATGACTATAATTAGAGCCATAACAAAATACAGTGAATCAGAAATCCAATTTTCGGACCAAAATCACCTATGTGAATGTTTACCGAGATTAGCAATCATTGTAACGATCTCCTAGATTGCCCTGAAAGGTAACACACTACTGTAATTTTACTTAACGGTAAACAAATTCACACTTACACACTTAGGTCAAACAGAACTGTGTAATGTGTTTTATGTTTATTTCAAAAAATTACTTTTTAACATGTTATGTACATATTAAGTGAAAATAAACAATATTTGGAGGTAAATTTGAATGACCTTAAATGCGATGGAATGCTTTTTCTTTGTTTTTTACTACATTAATAGGTTAAGTATGACTAAAATTATGCCCATTATGGTGTAAAACTGACTTTTCACTCTCAAACTACGTGTCTTCTAGTTACCAAATACAGTGAATCAGAAAAATCCAATTTTCGGACCAAAATCAATATGTGGAATGTTCATCCGATGATAAGCAATCATTGTAAACCTATCCTAGATTGCCCCTTTAAAGTTAACACTACTGTAATTCTACTTAAAAGTAAAGCATTCAAACTTTAGGTCAAACAGAACTGTGTTAATTTTTTTTATGCTTTGTGCTTACTTTAAACCAGACTTGTGCATCATAAGTTCAAATAAAACAATATTTGAGAAAAATGACTAATTTGTTTGAAATTTGTGTTTTTTACTATTTTCTTTTTTAATTATCTTTAATTGGTTTATTAGACGTAAACTATAGTCAAATACTGTAAAAGTGGTAATTTTCTGATAAAGCTGTTTTGAAGATATTCAAATACATCAATCAAAATCTTCAAAAATAATATTTTTCGGCCAAAAATTCATCTTTTTTGAGCCCAAAAAGGCAAAAAATAAATTTGTATTTTTGGCAAACAACTCTTATGAGAAATTAGTACCTATGAGCAGTTGATTCTGACATGGTTGCCAGTTGTAACAAAAAATGACCACATAATTTTTTTCTGAACACATTTAGGATAATTGGCTGGCCTGTCGTATACCCAATCGATTAGTGTCTTAGCTTTCTTGCCAGGGTGGTAATTCAACATATTTGCCAATGAGTGCCACAAATTATTCCTTTGGCTCATACTGCTACAACAAAGGCTAATGAGCAATAAGAAAGACTTTCAACATCTTTTACTCTCTTTGGATTCAAGAAGTGAGAAGTTTGCCTAAGATACGTGTGTCTGATTGATAAGTTGTACATTGCAATGCATATGGGATTCTAACATGTGTATACAAAAATACATAACAGTACATTGTAATGCATTAAGGTATTTTAACAATGGCCATATCTGGGGCCATGTTAGGCAGTGTACACACAGCCCTAGAATCAGCTTACTCCGCGGCTATAAATCTTTACTCAACCCACACGCCATACAATGAATTGTGATATTCTGCTAAGAGAATATTTGTATACTGGCAACATATATATATTGTAATGCCTTATGGGATTGTATATATATGTATACACAGCAACATGGATAAGTACAATGTATGCATTATGGGATTTGGTTTAAACACACATACACACACGGCACCAAATTATTGGACTGACAAAAGAACGCCGGTGGGTCTCAACCATCCAAAATATTTTTCAAAACATAACATTTTACATATCAAATATAGACATATATTTACCACATCACATTATGGTAGAAGTTCTAGAGGCAGCTGCCGTAACCTCTTTCTGTCATGCAAGTCTGTCCCAGGCAACGTTATCACAGAGTGTGTATATGGCTCTTGTTTGGCTCCGTAGTTTATCGTCAGCTGGCGGGATCTGTTGAGCTAAACTGTTCTGCACTACGTAAAGACGATCCACGCTTGCCTTGTACTCCTGAAACATTAAAATCTATATTTTGATAATTGAAAGGTTTATATCATTGTCTTCACCAAGAAAAACAAGTAGAAACGAATACCAAAAACTAAGTTGTTGTTTTTTCAAAAAACACTTTTAAAAAAAAACTCAAATTGAAAATATTCTTTACTCTCTAAACAGAACCATTGGAATGCGCAATGAAATACGTAGATTTGTGTTCACACGCAGACTCTACGCGTGTGTATGAAGCTGCCTATTTCAGAAAAAAGAATGATGACGGCGACTATAGTGGTTTTAACTTAAAAGTTGTCATAATAAATGCAGTGAATTTAAAATAAAGTAGTTGTGTAAAATCATTATACAGGTGGTATGGTGACAAAAAACCTTTCCCACAGGCCTGACCAAACTTTAACAATGAATTGATGATGAGCAAAACTGTTTTTCCTGTAAAACTGAATATTGACCCGAATTCTAGAAATGTCAGCAAACATTATTTTGTTTTTAGTTAGTTAGTTGGTTGATGAGTTACAACCAAGTTATAAATCCGGTTTTGTCCCCGCTAAACGAGGGTGGCCGGATACACCTCACACTCAGCAATACTGCTGTGTGAGGATATATTGGAGCAAAAGATAATTGACCGGATGCCCTTCCTGACATCAATCCACAGTTTTCAAAAAAAAAAAAAAAAAAAAAAAAAAAAAAAAAAAAAAAAAAAAAAAAAAAAAAAAAAAAAAAAAAAAAAAAAAAAAAAAAAAAAAAAAAAAAAAAAAAAAAAAAAAAAAAAAAAAACCATTGAGCAACCACGCCCACCATGCAAGGCAGCAATTGCTGGATGTGCTGGATGGCCACCATTAGCTCTCCAGAGCTGATGCCTTTGGAGGTAGATCTTCTTTTTCATTCTTCCAGGGTAACCAGCTACCCTCCTCATCAGATTTCCTTAGAAACCCAATGGGGTAACGGTTTAGCTGCCAACAACTTGGCCCTGGGACATGTAGTACTGGTTACCAGGATACCAGTAGCAGGCCCTTAAAGGAAACCTGACCTGACATAGTCTGGTCTGGAAACATGTCTGTTTCTCTCAAAGATTGAATTAAGAAAATGCGTTATGACACTCTTACCCAATTTAAGTATGAATCAAAATAACATAACAATACAAGATCTCATACAGGCAGAGAATTCTACCATCAATTTATAACAAGCGAGATACTTCTTAAAACGTATACCCTGGCTGATCTTCAAAATCTGCATGTTCTTTGAGAAGCTTTTCTGTTTCTTGAGGTGTGGTTCCAAGTCTTTCATTCTCAGGTAGTCCTATTACTTTGGTTTGAAACCAATCTGTCTATCTGTAACAAAAATCATGATATATTACATTAATGGAATTTAACAAATTTGGTTGAATTTGGAGGTAATGTCTGGATATTTGTAGTTTATCATTATGAAAAGAAAAGCATGCACATTCAGTTCTCATTATGAGAAAATTTGTGAATGTTGCTCCAGCGTCAGATAGAGTATTCATCCATATTGATGATATTGTATCATCCTTCATTTCTTACACTAACACCCCATAGAGTACAGTATGACAATCTTATGGGTTCACACCGGTAAATACAAATCCCATTCGTTCTTGTACAAAAGGAGCGAGATGCCAACATCATTTATCCTCAACCCCAATGGAACATCTCAGACGTTAAAGCTAATTCGACCTGCCTTGAAGAACATCTTATCTCTACTATCCATCCCGATCCAATTAGGGCATTATTGGGTGCTTAGTATTATACCAAATAATTTTTCGAATGTTATTACTGGACCGTGCACAGACTAGCAGCACCGTGTACTGGAGGTCAGGGCATTTTTCAGCAGGTGATCCCGTAAGATACGGTTTAAATTGGTATGTAGATCAAAATTAAAGTATCAATGCCACCCTTTTTGATATTCCTACAGATTTTTACTTAATATTGATAGCACCATGACTTTTAAATCCCATAGGCTCTCAGTTTTTGGGTTACCCTAAAAAATGGTTCCACAAACCTTTAAAACAAACACCATAATTGAAGGCGTGCCGTGGGTTGGCTGCATATTAACTTCGATCGTGGTATTTGAACGGTGTGAATCCTAGGGATTGCTCTGGATATAAGTATGAAATATAGTATACAATGTGCATACTGATCATAGAGAGCAATGTAAAACCATAGTGACAACTTTTTGAAAATTTGAAGAAGCTCACACAAATGAGTAAAAACAAAAGACTGCGAAATGCCTTGTTCTACAATTAAACTAATAACTAAAACTAATTATAATTAACTAAATCTCTCTCTCTACTTCTTTACCCTGTGACTCCTGATCCAGGATAAAAGGAGTGTACATCACCACGCTCAATTTCGCTTTCTCTGTAACCATAAGTCTCGAGCGCTCACTCCTTTTGTCCTGTAGGTTTTCAAGGATCTTCTCGACGCCATAGCATGAGGCCATGCCGCCTTACGGTCTGCTGGCGGTGCATCCTCAATGAGTCCTTTTAGATGTCTAAGACGGTCACGACCTAGATTCATTGTTGATGGATCTCTAGAGCATTTCTAAAATTTGCACAAAAAAAAAACAAAAATACAGTGAGATTTTTGCACAGGCAATAAGGAATTTAAAATCTCCGGCATTTGATTGGCGTCACAAAGTACTGAGCGATTCAAATTTTCTCCATATTGCTAGAAAAATTTGAAAACGGCGGTTCGCGAACCACAAGTCTCGCCTGCTTTCGCGCTTTTGAAGACAAAAAAGCAGCACACCAGTTGTGCAACTGTGCCTGAGTCAAGGTGTCTAGCAAAAAAGTTGTGCACCCAGAGAAACTCCAATTTCTTAAGAACTAGTTTTACTTCACACCACTATTTATTTGACACCACCCTGGGGTAACAACCATTTTCACCGATCTTGTGGAGATATTCATCTTGCAAAGTGATTGAAAACCCCCCACGAAGCATAAGTCAGACGAGTGTGGAGTATCACCCCTGGTTTGCATTTATAGGTATTCTTTACTTCCTGCTTTTACATTTGACACCACCCCAGGGTCCACAACATGTCATTGTTGAGATATTAATCATGAGAAGTCCTCAACAAGACAGATAAACTAGATCTGTTTAGGAGTAGAACCCCCCCGGGTTTGCATTTTGATAGTATTCTATACCTCTCCACTCTTCATTTGACACCACCTAAGTTCCCAAATTTTCCATTTTTATATATAATCTGAAAATTCCCCAATTAGCACCAGTAAGCTATAGTTTTATGAGTTAGCACCCCTGTTTGCATTTATAGTATTCTATCTTCTCCCTCTTTCATTTGATACCACCATAGAGTCACAACATCTTCCGTTGGTGGAGATATTAATCTGAAAATGTCCCCAAACATAATCATAACCAAGAGAGGGTTAGGAGTAGCACCCAAGGGTTTGTCATTATAGGATTCTTTATTTCCTGTTTTCATTTGACACCCCCCCCAGGGCCACACATTTTCCATTGTAGATATATTATAATATGAAAAGTCATGCAAAAATACCTGAAAATCACTAAAAAAAATTTGTAAAATATGAAATTTTATTTCAATTTGGCAACACTATTTTGGAAAAATCATGTGACACATTTTAATTGAGTCGCCTCGTGTCCAGAAAGTTGGTGATGAATGCACAATTGTTGCGTATATTTTCAACATTTTCCAAGAATGTAAAAGGCTGGCAACCAAAAGACTGCCAGAAGTTAAAAAACCATTTCAATGAAGAAAAACATGGGCATGCTCATCTTAGCTATTATATTTTTGAGTTACTACATTTGTCTGTGTGTACTCCCCCCCCCCATTTGATAAGTCTTCTTGTTTGTACACCACCAAAATCACCACAGCTCTACTAATGCCAATAAACACATGCTGACTAATTTATCGGGTAGGTAAACAACTACTGATCCAAATTCTTTTGAAGGATTGTGTATTTTCACCCTGGACCATTGACAACATGAGCAAAATTGGTTGAAATGGGAACCAAGCATTTGCATTAGTTGCAATTTAAAATATCAAAGAATGCCGCTTAAGTGGCCACATGCATTTTGACCACAATTAATTATCACACAAAAGGATGTTACCCTATATTAGTCTCATGTAGCGAAGGAATTTTGCATATCCAATGTACCATTATGCGATACAGCAATTACGCTATTTAATTAAGCTCAATTGCATCAAACAAGTGCCCCTTTAATTGATCCACTGCACTTGACCGCAATTGTGATTCATACAAAAGATGTTCGGAATAGAAGTCTCATGTAGCGAAGGAATTGCATATCCAATGTACCATTTCAGTTTTGATACAGCAATTATGCATATTTAATTAGATTTCAATTGTATCAAAAAATTGCCCCTTTAATTCGGCCCACATGCCACTTTTGACACATTATGATTCACCAAAAGATGCATGGCATAGTATCTTTCATGCAGCGAAGGAATTTGCCTTAGTGTACGGTTTTCGAGATACAGTAATTAGCATGATTTAATTAGCTCATTTGCATAGCCTAGCCGTGTATCCACACACGCTAAATTGGAAAAAAAGATGCGCACCATTAAAGCTTTCATTCAGTGAAGGACTTTCGTCGTATCCAATGGGACGTTTCAAAATTATAGCAATACGCTGTTTTTGCAATTAATTAGCTCATTTGCAATTACGTAATTGCCCGAAATACGCCCGAAATCTACTCAGTTCGAGAACTCTACAGCCCGCTCCCTTCCACAAGTTACATCAATCATAGCTTATGGAAACGCCAGATAACCTTTACACAGCCTTGCGGGAAAATTTTCGTTAACTTATGCAAATTAGATACTTTAATTAGCATATTTTAAGCCCAAATTAATCAGGTCAGGAACCTGTTGGACCCGTCTTTCACCAAGTAATTATAAAGCCCTTAGGAACTCCAGATAAATAGTAAACAAGCACGCGAAACGGACGTCAGGGGCACACAGGACAGATGGACAGAAGACAGCAGACAGCAGCCCCCCACGGACAGACAGACAGACAGACAGAAAAGTGATTACGAAGTCTCTGAACGAAACAAAGTTCAGGCGAGACAAAAAAGGGAATTTCCCAAAAATGTGCTGTATGTAACGTTATTGCTGAACAGAAGTTCCTGAGATTATACTCAGGGGCTCACAAATTAAGTTAGGATTTAAATAGGGTTGCAAGAGAATTCCCGGGAATTTTTCAGAGCAGGAACTTTCCATGGAAATTTGGGAATTAACAGGAAATTATGGGAATTTAGGAAATTTCGGGGAATTTTCAAACAATCTTTGGAATGATACAAACTATAATTATAGGTCCTTTTGTTAGATCTAGGAATTACTATACAGGTACCCCAGTGAAATGCTTTACAGAAAGAAAAATACAAGCAAAAACAAGCAGTTTTAAAACAGAAAAACCATCAACTATTTACAAAAAAACAATACACGTGTGGGTCAATTTGTGTTCTACTATTCTTCACTCACTGGTCTTTGTTAGCTTGTATCCTGTTAACCACCCATCTTGAGTTAACCTTAGATTAAGTGAGAACGTACTCTTCAAAAAAAATTAACTTTACTTAAAATGGTTTTTTTGAATTATTCTCTAACAACGCTGAACCATTTTCCGTGGAAACGCGCCTGGGGGGGGGGGGGGGCACAAGCCCCCTTGTTCAGAAGCTGAGCCACCTTCCAGCTCCCAGCGCCCCCTAAATTGAACTGACCCTTTGTACAGTGTCTTGGAAAAGGGCCCCCAAATTCGCCTTCCGAACATGCAAATTCAAAGGTCCACATATTTTTGCCAAAACAAACATTGTGTTTTAAAGCATTTGGCCACTGCACATTTCACAAAATATAAAATTCTTCCATTGCTCTAACTGATCGCCTAGGCATTGGATAGTCAACAGAGCGATATTGTTACCCATTAAACAAAAAATACCCCCAAAACAGATTAGGGACATTTGATGCTGAGGATAAAGATAATCAGGTAATTGTAGGTAACTTTTTCCCCCCCCCCCGTTTCCCTAATGAGTTAATACACCCCATAGTGTGTGTTCCTCATGATATATGCATCATTGAATCGACTCCATTTGATATTAAACCCGATTATGACCGGTTATCGGATTACGGGTCCACAGGGTGCCTCGCGCGGGGGTTGAAACTGCATACGGCATCGTTGTTTGTGTTAAACGCCCTTGTCGTGTCCTTGCGACTTTCGGTGGCCCTCGGAGAGTCCAAATACAAAATCGTTCCGGAGACAGAGAACCCATCACGAGCTAATTTTGGTTCGATCTTTTCGCTCCGCGGTGCGGGTCCGGGCTTTGCATAAAAAACGCTATCACACCATTGCAAAATATCGTTGTGTGTGGTGATGAGAAAATTCGACGGGCGCACATTTTTCAAAATGTGCTCTCTTTTAAGTATCAGTCTAACACGAACAAAATGAACTTACAATCTTTTTGAGGGATTGTTGTGTGAAATTGGGAATGCGCACCCAGTTGACCGACAAGGTGGCAGATTTTTATGATGTGCTCCTGAATTCTGACTACTTATATTGGTCCCAGGAGGCCAGCCTATGTCATATTCTTATTAGCACATAAAGACATACATAATTGAAAGGAAAGGTCATCCAACAACACATTGGTTTTTATTTTGTTTCTGGGAAAATGTTTTCAATTATGAATACACATGCCAAAATTGAAATTCCCGACACCCCCATTCCCACACGCTTGTCGTTCTTTTTCCTTTTCCCCACGCCGCGCCACCTTCAAAAGTTCCGGAAAGTTCGGGAAAGTTCCAAAATCCCGGAAAATTTCACACCCACTTTGCACCCGAGATTTAAACCATTCATTGTAAATTTTCTTAATACTGGCTACTCATATTAAGAGATTTGAATACCTTTTTGTTATGCATTGTGCTTCGTAATAGATCTGTACTGATGTTGATGGACGAATTGCTGTGTCTCGGAAGGCAACTGGACGCCATGGTCAAGGACTATCACCAAACTAAAATGTAACCAAAAGAGTAATTTTTAAACGCAAAAGACAACGACAGAGAGATCCATATATGGCAGCAAAAAGAAGAAAGTTTTAAAAAATGACAAACTCATTTTAGGACAAAAATATAAGTTTTTCCCAAAAAAGACCCTACATTAACATCCAGTACACTTATTACAACGCCCAACAGAACTTCAGATTTTGAGTTCTTTAAAGCAATTATTTGCTACCTTTTTCTTGCATTTATCAGGAAAAACATCTTCCTGTGAAAACTGTTGCCCATTAAACAGAAACATGTTCATGGTAAAAGGAACATGCAGAAGTTGATAAAACTTGTAGTCTCGATCTACATACATGTTCAGTTGCCCCTGTATGTTATTTCAGTTCGTTTCTCATTCTAACAGTTTGTCTATGTAGTCATTGCACCCGTGAATACAACATGAAAGTCGAAACTTGTTCATATATTTGGCCAGTTTTTACATTTGTATTAATGTGAAAATCTACTTATGTTCAATGTGATTTACTATAGTGAATGGAAGCTTCTGTGCTGCCAACAGACAACCTGTGCATGGAATTTTGTTCTCATAATTTCACTTTCTGACAATTTGGTGGATGGTAATTTTGTTTCTCGTATTTTCACTTTCTGATTATCCTTGATGCATGGAATTGTTTCTTTAATAATTTTCACTTTCCAAAACAACCATGGTAGTGGTAATTTATTTTTTTCATAATTGTTACTTTTTTAACAGTCACCTTGAGTTTATTCCAAGGTTAAATTCATATGCATCAAACCAACCCAAAACAATGAGATTCAAAATCTGGAAACAAATATAGTTGCATTATTCTATCCAGGGGTTCTCGTTTTGGTGGGTAGGGATGTGTGGCCGGGTGCGTACTGAACAATCTTTCCACTTATACCCAAAATTTAACTATTTATCAACTAATGAATGACAGATGTGCTAACATCCTAAACAACCGTCTTTCCTATGACTATGATATTAACTTAGGCTACCCTTCTATGTATACCGGTGATAATGATCTCCTTGACATTCAAGTTACAGTTATTTATAACATCTCCTGTGACGTTATGAATAGTTCCTACTAATCAGGGAGGAGATTTTGAAGAAAAGGGGCACAAAATAGCATGGACTATAGTCTGGAGGCAGGACTCTGGAGGTTTTGGGGGACCGAAGCCCAGAAGCTGAAGAAAACTTCCTACTTAAAACGTATTTTGAGCCATGATGGCAGGCACTTTTTTCTTCACATTTGCGGTTTGCATACAACTTTCATACCTGGATTTGACTACTGGAAAATATACTTGCAACAGAAATACAATTCTTTCTTATACCAAGTTTAAAAAAAGGGTCAACTCATTATACCAAAGGCGGAAATGATGCCCTTCTCTCCATCAGAATCCCCGTTACCCTTTTCCACTGGAACCCTCCTGGATATTCTCTAGTCAATAAGCGCTTTTGCATTTTGATGGAAGGTACTGCTTGATCAAGAAGTTTCCCCTGTCTGCCAGTTGTTTGTTTAGACCTTCGCCAATGCCTCAGCTGGTGATGGTTATTTTATTTCTCATAATTTTCACTTAGCGCGAACATCTTGAATTACTCTCCAAATTTTCAACCATAAATTCTATAGGTGCCATTTCGTGATTCAGCACCTTCTGTTTTTATAAGGTCAATAAATATACGTGAGAAAAAGCTTATTCGCAAAACGTTTTTAGTGATCCCGCCCTTGCTGTTTTGTGTATGATGAGCAATTTGCCTCGTTTCCCACCAGTCACATAGGCTACCGTGCGGTAATTTCTGTCCATTTATGGGACAGAAATTACAACACTGTAAATTTGCTTAAGATACGAACGGTATGCCGCAAGATTAATGGTACACATGGATTACTAATGTTAAGGTTCAGGTGACCATAAAAATCATACACTTTTTTAGGTCTTAAGCGGGCAGGGACGAGGCTGTGGATACGATTATTGCCCCTTTAAGACAACCCAAACAATGAGATTCATAATCTCAAACAACTAAATTTCCAATATTCTTAGCCAATACCTCTTTGCATGATGGAGGTACGCTGGTCTCAAGGAAGGTTGCCTCTGTTCTTGCTAGTTGTTTGTTCAGCCCCTCGCCAAGCCTCTGCCTGGAGATCGCCACGTTCCCTTGCGTGGTATGTATTACCATCGCCATAACAAGTTTGTCTTCGACACTTGTTAAAATATGCCTGGGCATAACCGTTGAGTTATGTTTTGTCTTTATTGGACGGAAAAAATAGAAGATAAGCATGTTCAGTACAAATTTCCTCTAAGGAATTATTGTAGTATAAGAGCCTGCCATATGTCGGGCCCTACTTAATTCACTTTGCTCTAAGTCTGTTCCATGTTTGTATGTTACTGTTTATCCATGTGGTGATGTGAACTGTATTTGTTGATGTACAATATGTTTTTTCGTTAGATAAGATATTCCGCGTTACTGTATAGTACAGTTGTTAGGTATGTAGGGTTTTCTAATTCTCTGCTTCTCTATATCGAATATCCATCACCAACACGAGTAAGTTAAGAATATGCACCCGTGTAGTTAGAATAGCAATGCGAGGAGGTATGGTCTTTCAAAAAAGTGATTTGTTTTTCTATATGAAATATTAATTAGTTGCTGGTTTATGATGAGAGGTTTTACACCTACACTTCAATCTTATTGTTGTTTTGACACCAATTGCTACAAGCAAGCTTTAGGGGCTATCTTTACCCACCCCCCCCCCCAATTGGATTGCAATATGAAGATGGTCATATTGACAAACTAACTGTCTCTACAAGGGTTGGATCCCTCATTCTTTTTGCCGACCATTTATTGCATATCAAATTTTGAAATTTGACCAATTTCCCTATATTTTGGGTTTGGAAACAAAAGACGTTTTAGATCCTGAAAAAATACCTTATCCAAGGAATCCTGTCATATAAAATATGTATAAGTTTGTGTTCCAATGATTTTCTTCTATTTTTGTAAACACCTGAAAACAATACGTTCACGGCCGCCATCCTGGATTTTCAGCCAAATTTTAATTATTTGGCCATTTTTCGTTTATTGAACCATAGACGGATTTTTTCTTCAAATTTTTTTTTAAAGCCCCCAAAGTAATTCTCTGATAATCATCCTCTCATTAACATAAAGTTAAAGGTATTGTCTTTGACTTAGATATCATTTTGAATTAAGTATCGAAGCGTCATGTAAAACGAAACCCAGTTGCTACCCGAGTGATTTTGGTTGTTCCCCCCCAAAAAAAAATGGAAGAAACATCAGTGACAGAAACATTGGATTACTAACAAGGGGTGAATAGGCACAAAATCTAAACAAAATGATTTGGTTACTTAATGAATTGGGGAATTTCCGACTGGTCCAAATTGTCGGGTTTTTTTTCACTATGGCCGTGATGAAGCAATCCTAACATGTATTTCTTTATATTTTTTGAAAAAACTGGATGTAAAAAATCTACCCTTATACCTTTTTGTTCACGGGGTGATTAGGCAAGTTCTAACATAAAGATCCTGATTTTAAGGGACAAGCAGCGATTGCTGATCCGAAACATCGACAAAAATCATAAAAATTATATATTTGATATTTTGTTATTGGCATGGGATGTGCCTACATAACCTGCAGTGGTAGGCTTGAAATCCGGTATTAAAAAGAAAAGGACAGTACCTTTATCTGCTTCTGTTAATAGATAGGTGCGTGATCAAAATTCGACTATTGAGATCAAAAAAGTCTTCTCTGTGATATCCGCGGATTTTTAAGGCGATGATATGGGCCGCCATCATGGACCTGTTACAGTTTGACCTCAAACACAAAGATTATTTAATGTGTTTATTCTGTACTAGATGTAAACCACAATCGCTGTTTTAGGGTAGATTTTGAGATGCCATCGCGGTATATCTAGTTACCGGGAGACTGAATCGAAAAGTGCTATTCAAAACTCATTTTTTATCACTATTTGGTGTGTTTTTCTACATCAAGCAGTTATATGGAAGTATACACACTTATTCCCTGATTTATAAGTGCATTTATACATTTTTCAATTTTCTCGCCTATCGCTGCTAATCCCTTAACATTTTTGAGTCCCTAGGCGGCCTCACAGTTCGCTGATATTCCAGTTTGCTCTTTGGTTTACTCAGGGCTTGCCATGACTACCCAAAAGAGTTTGTTCATTTGGCCCTTTACCTTTTAAAAAAGGTTTTAAATTGGACATTCAAGCTATGTATTCTCAATTCCTTAATCTCTCCTTTTGTATTTACACAAAGGCAAAAGGCTGGTTATTCTGAAAGGCGTCTTAACTTTAAAGGCCGACTCCGAGATTTCATGAGGAGCGCCCTCAATTCCAAAAAAAATCGTTGTTTTTGCAGTCCATAATGTTGTCATATTACTAATCACATGTGTGAAATTTTCCTAAGCTTAAATCGAATTGTCCTTCATATAGAATCACAAAATTTCTATAAAAATTCCGGATCCGGAATTTTGTTATATCACAGTATCCTATGGGACGTCATCCTACCACATGAAAGGTTTTATGCCTTCACAAAACGAAACATCCCCGCCCCCCTCATCTCACAACCCTTTCGCCCGAATCTGTGCTTTTAGGCTACGACTTCTTTATGCTCACGTCCGCACCACCTCATTATCAGTATACACAAAAAAATAATATTTCGAAATCAATCTCTGAGTCAGACTTTAAACCCAGTTTAACCCAGGGTTAGTCTACATGAAGGACCTTTTTTCTTTCCAAACATACTGTAAAAATGTGCTGTAAGGGGTGAGAAAATTGAGAAAAATTCCTCATGGCATCATTGACCTTTGACCTCTATGTAGCTTGACCAAATGGTCAAATGAGTGCGGTATTATATTTCCTGGTTCTTGGGGACTATATGAAGATTTTGGGACCATTCTGAAAAGAATCAGGAGCAGTTTTGAAATGTTACCCCAGGATGACTTGAACCTTTACTGCCCTATAACATATTAAACTATGACCCTGTACACACTGCAAAATTGCCTATTTCAACGAAGATTAGTTAATCTTGATTAGTAATAAAAGCGGTGTACACACTACACTTAATTAAGGAAACAATGGCCATAACAAAGATTGAAACAAGCGTTTGCTCATACTGGAATTGGCTGGTAGGCAATGGAGGATATGGTCTTTTCAAAAAGTATTTGTTTCTTACCCTGAAATATAATAGTTGCTGGGTCTTTTATTTTACACCCTACAAAAGATTTGTGGTTTGACACCAATTGCTACAAGCAAGCTTTAGGGGGCGGGCTTATCTTTACCACCCCAAGGGATGCAATATGACAGATGTCATAATTGACAACTAACTGCCTCTCTACACAGGGTTTGCCCAGACCATTATTGCATATCAAAATTTTTTAATTGACCAATTTTCCTAATATATGTATATCCAATTCCTTAGACTATCATTTGTATTTAAACAAAAGCAAAGGATAGGTATTCTGAAAAAGCGAGTCTTAACTTAAACCCAAGTTAACCCAGGTAGATAACATACATGAATGGACCCCCCTTTCTTAACCTTTCCAAAATACTACGCTACAAAGTGCTCTTGTAACGGGTGAGAAAATTCTTCATGGAAATCATTTAAATTTTGACCTCTATTTACTGACCAAATGGTCAAATGAGTGCAAGTATTATATTTCCTGGTCATTTGAGACTCATATGGAAGATTTTGGGACCATTCTGAAAAGAAATCAGAGCTATTTGAAAATGCTACCCCAGGATGACCTTGACCCTTACTGCCCTATAACTATTTAAACTATGACCCTGTACACACTGCAAAAATTGTTATTTCAAAGAACGAAGATTAGTTAATCTTGATTAGGTAATCAAGTGGGTACACACTACACTTAATTAAGATACAAATTGCGTACACATAGCAGAAACTAACAAGATTGAAAACAAGCGTGCCTAATGGAAATAGGGCCTGGTGGCCTATGTAAACAACACTTGAATTCAACGAACGAGTGTGAGTTACAAATTAGTAAATATCTTAATCAAAATACCATTCCCTTAATTGAAAGATGCTGATTTGCTTCGTTGAATTAAGGAAATTTAATCTTCGTTAAAATAAGGGAAGAGTGTAACACATTGCTAGGTTTACAGGGTCTAAACCCACAATATCAAACACTATACCATTTTAATTCTTAGGGCATGGCAAAATGTTGTATTGATTTCAGTACAATCATACCTACTTATATTCCTCCCGTACAACCTGCCTCCGGCAAATACATTGATCTCTAATGTTATATTTGGATTATGTTATCTCTCATTCATTTCTAAGTATAACACCCAAAGTGTTATGTTGCAATTATTTGAGGTCAAACCATTATTTATTAAAGAAAATATAGTGACTTTTTTCATACGCAAGAGTTAAAAATATTTGAAAAATTTGAGGAATACCTTAAAAGTGAAGGTACGTCTGTAGAATTCTCATAGGTTAGTGACTTTTCAACTGAAGAACTGACAGCAACGGAAGAAAACGGCGTCAGTGTTCAAAAGATCTGAATCTCGATTCAGTGACGTGTTGTAGTAAGTGTCCGTACGGACAGTGAGGACTAACATATTCGATTTGTCTTTATTAGCGTGCTTCTGGTCGTAGTATTTGCAGGGTATGTTTCGGCTCTTGAAATTGTTTACAACCTGCTAAAATCTGATTTTTGTATGTTTTTCAAAATTGTGATTAGCAAATCACTGATTAGTGCCTTTAAAATTCTTGGCACGACTGCCTCTCTTACAAGTCCTAATCTCGATTAGATATATCAAATAGCAATTCATCAAAATACTGACAGCTATTTCTGAATGAGTTGATTGTGAAGTTCTCTTAGTTGCAAGGCTTCTTCTAGGTTGGCAAAACCAACATCCGTCATTCTGGGTTCCATCTCCTCCACCACACACTCGGATCCATTCTGAAGACTAACTAAAATAAAAGTAGAACAAATTTGTTACAAATTTGTATAAGAAAAACAAACATGTCACAAGGTTCCACAACATGGATTCATTTTACAGAGGGTGCTTTTGAATCAATCCCACAATGCATTGCAATGTGCCTATTACTGTACTAAAGTTACTTGTGAGCGCACATGTGGTCCAGTGGATCAGCGTTAGTCCGCACGCCAAAAGGTTGTGTTTCGAAGCCCCGTTGGGGGGTCATGTGTTCATCTTGAGTTAAGGCGCTTTACATCATCTCCTCTCTACCCAGGAGTATAAATGGGTTAGGTAGCGACATTATTCAATTGCTTGCTGGGAAGGTAACAGAATCGCTGTAGATGAGGTGTGGCCGATCCCATACAGCAACATTATATGGTGGAGTCTGGCCACTAATCGCTTCGAAAGAGAGATGGGGCACTTTTTTTTCCGTTCCTGTGGTACAAACAGAGATCCGCCCCCTTTACCTTTACTAAAAACAATGTCCAGTACTTAGGGATAAAAAAGTGTTCAAGAAGAACCACAGGACATTTCTTAATCATGCAAAAATATTCAAAGTACTAGCACCTTGTGGCCAAGATGAGTGTGAATGTCAGGGCTTTTATGTGTTAAGAATAAAGGAGTTTTTGTGAAATCAAATGACCCTATGGTGAAAGTTCCCAAACACTGGTGCCAGTGGGATTGCCTCAAACACCCTCTGGATTCAGTCTGAAGGGACTAGAAAAATTAAAACAATTTCATATTTTACCTCTTAGTCTGCACCACCTGAGCTTTATTTATCCTTTACAATAGGAAATGGAATAAGCAAAGAGTTAGAGAAAAGCACACCAGAAAAATATGTTAACCACTACAGGTATGTGACCTGCTCATTTCATCCAAATAAGCGGAGAGATGCCAAAGGGCAAGGCCACCGATTTTCCTTTAGTATTGTACCAGTGAGCTCCAAATTGTTGGTATGTGCGAGTTAGAAAATAAAGGTACGATTTTGGGAACCGGTACTCTATTACGCGAATGAAGCCAAGGCGATACCATTATTTTAAGGGGAAGAACGAGGCCGGAGGCCGAGTTCTTACACGCAAAAGAATAATGGGTTTCGCCGGTTTTAAATTCGTCGTAAAGAGAGTAAGTACCGGTTCCCAAAACAAATACCTTTAGTCTAATTCTTAACACGCTATCCTTTAAAGGTCATCTGTAACCCAATTTTGTGATGCTTTGTGGCTAAAATACAACAAGGAAAGGATGCCCCCACCCAGTGACAACAATCGAAACAACCCGTGAACACAACGATCATGCAACGAGACGCACCGTTGGCAGGCACCAGCCGAACGTAGCAAAACACAGTATGATGCGAGCGGGCATTAGCCAATAAATTTGCTTACATTTTCACAGCGTTAAGGAATTATATGATGATGGCCCGTACTACTTGGGTTAATTACTAACTCAATTAATCCTAACAACATTTACTGCAGATATAAACAAATTTCTAGTTCTAGTTATTATAGTTTTTGCATTTTTTAAAACTACTATGATTCGGAATGTAGGCGAATATGGTATGGTTTACCATTGTTTGAATAATTATGTATCAATCAATAATTTTACTTTCTATCAAATAACCCACAGAACAAAACACACATATTAAAGACCTCATGATGGAGGAGGTAACAACCCAAAGCGAATGCCTGAAAAAATTTGCACCCAGTTATTAACAACCAAAAATTAACCAAACATTATGCATACAAACAAAAACTGAGCAAACAGTCATACAGTACAACTTATCACAAGCATTATTCATCTGGAAACATATCACTCCAGCTCCCTTTTTCCCCTAACACACAGCGAACGAAGAACCCTGGAGGGAAACTGGAGGGACCCTGCCAGGAATTGACAGTAAAAATTGGGAACAGGTATTCTTAAGTTATAGGGGGATTTAATTAATGATCATTAACATCAGAAAAGAAAAATAGTTTCATGACCTGAATAGGTATCAGTACAACATCTCTTATGGGCCTCGAAAAGTAATTTCAAAAGCTTGACATTCCAAAAAGATCAGTTCCTTCAGAGGCAAGGTACTTTCTTTATTTTATCGAAGTATACTAAAAAAAACAGCGTATACTTATTTAAGAAACGCAGGATATTATAGCAGCTGGCAGGAGTAAAGTCTCTCATCCAAGAAACTCTGTAAGATAATCCCATATGAACCGTCATGGAGAAGAAAAACAAGCTTGGAATGCCTCCGCTAATGAGCGTTACTAGCCTAAGACAACCGATACAAGAACCACAGATGTAAACCAGAGTAAAGTGAAAAACTAATCACTATGAGTTACACTATGCTCATCCACCAAGGGACATGTCAGTGGGTTGTATTTGTACATGCAGTGCCATGAACTGACCGTGTGTGAGCTGGGTATTATATCATACCAAAAAACCAGGGGGTATATTTTCTAATACATTGGTGAATGAAAAGCTAATGAAAACTGTGCCAAGGGAATTGAGAGTTTACTAGCTATAGTTGAACGGGATACATTGACTAAGCGATGTTGTCTGCTGGTTGAGAAGTAAAATTAGTTTGGCTAAGAAAGTGAATTAATCTAGGCTGGGGTGAAGGATTTGCCTTTGATTAAGATTTATTTTTCTTTGTCGGTTGTATGTAGGCGTATGAAAGTCGATGTTAGTTCCCATAAAAAACCCACCAGCGTTTATAATTTTATGCCCAGCGTTTGGATGGCTGAAATCCCAAAAAAGTTCATTATTTTGCATTTAAAGAAATTATCAAAGTTTCTTCTTGTGATCACTTCTTGTTATGGGAAATTGTAGAATTTTAAACCAAAGAAAGTTGCAAAATCATTCTAAATGTAGTTAGGGTGGGTTTTGACAAATTATTCTAGGATATTAGAGCATTGCTGAGGTGGTGAAATGGCTGTTACTGCAAAAAATAAATAATAAGAATAATGAAAACGAAAATGGTTGCCTCATTATGACTTGCAAAAAAAGGTTACGGGAAAACATAACATTGACTTTAATTGGCCCTAATATCCATTAATAACGAGTACTTTGTTGACACACAACCTTCAACTACATCTTAAAGTTTCTTATAAAAGAGCTACAAAATGAGAATGTCTTCATTTACACAAAGATGCTCTACTTAAGACCTGTATTTGAAGGGTATTCCACACCCAATTCTGCTGTCTGAAAAAGACATCTCCAAAAGAATCCTATTTTACCGATCCTACAGGCTTGCCATTTGTATTATGCTAAGAGTGAAAGGAATATTTGAGGGATACAATTTTTTTTGTGAGCGGAGGGGGAATGTGAACATTTTCATAAAGGAGAGAGACCGAACAAGAACTTTTCATGGAGAGGAAATCGTAATCTGGTGGAAACGCAAAATTTGTGAATGAAAGTAAGGGAAGTGAAATTTTTGCCACAACAAGTCAAATTCCTACCAGTCCCCACCCCAGCGGAGGAACACAGAGAGTTAACAGAGAGGCGTCCCATTACCTGAAAATCCAAAATTTGAACGACGGGAGGCCAAATTTTTAGCGTTGCATCCGTGAAGCGCAAGGAACGTATGTTCTACGTGATTGTTGGGTACAAGACCCCGTTCTACAAAATAAATGGTAATTAAAACTTGTGTTTGGATGAGGTTATACGTAGCTGACACTTGATCTCAGAAATTGGAAAAAAAAATATATTTTTTTTTACATTTCCGGAAATTTTTTATATGGCACCCAAATCCGGAAAATTTCAGGGGAAAAGTTACATCTCTGGAACCGATCCCTTAGTTGTGAGAACCATGGCATGAAGACAGGTGCTATGAAAATATTTGGGAAACAGGCTCCCAAAACTCTGCCCAAAAATGTCCCCCTACCACAGATCCTTAAGTTTGGAGTAGTAACAGTCTCTTGATAAAAAAATCTTCAAGAATCGGTGATCTATGTCACCAAAGTTAGTTTCGCTTCTTACAAGTCAGTGGTCTGTGATCTGCTACCATATGCTCCTACACAAAAACAAACACAACTCAGTAAGCACTGATTATGGTAAATGATGCCAAATTGGATCTTACATGTGACACAGGAACTGGCGTTATGAACCATTTTTTATTTAGGGATGCCCCATTTGATGTGAGGGTGGACATTTTTTGAAATAAAGCTTTTCCACTAAGAGATGGAAGAAAAATGTTCTGGCCCCACTGATAGCAACAGATTTTTACTAACCAAAAACTCTGCAAACAATGTAGACTTAAAACTGGAAATTAAAAAAATCTGCCTACCTAAGAAAACCAAAGCAATTATGCAAGAAACTAAACTCCAAGCACCCTCAACATCCAAATGGGTTGTATGCAAAACCCACTATATTTCTCCCAACCCAATCCCTGCACATGGTATGTTGATGGAGATCAGCCCGTGCAAATAGAAAAAACTTCATTACAAAGATAAAAGAATGTATGATTATGTTCACTTAAAAAAAAGGCCAAAAGTTGATTTCCAAAGGGATCTCATTGCAAAAACATGTTCCCAAGTATCATAGGAAGCTTATAAAGAGTTTAATTATAGGTATCATGAAAATGCTTAAGAACGAAATCACAAATTCACTTTACATTTCCTCCCCCATTTCCAAATGTGTTTAATTGATAAAACATTCATGGAAACCTGTTCTGTAGGGGGTCTATGAGTCAAGAACCGCAAAAAAATTAATCCTTCCCCCCCCCCTGCACAAATGACCCCTGAAAAAAAGGTTCAAGGGGGGCTAATGCATTTTGGAGGTAAGTGCATAGCCCAAGTATGATGTTTAAATTTGCTTTTCACAACAATCTCTCTAGGATAAATTGTTTTTGAGGTATCTTGTTCCCGCAGCGACATATGCAAAAAATTTATTTTGAGGATATCGGCCCAATTTAGTCTCGAAACACTGGTTGTAGGTTTTTGTATATTTTAGAAAAGCTATTTTGCTTCATTAGAACTAAAAGCATGTGCGAGAAGGTTAAAACAAATAATAGTTAAATTAGAGTGAAAATATATTCATTTTTGAGTATCAAATTTTTTAACAAAAAATGTTAATATTGCAGCTGAGAAAAACAATTAAACTACATTAAGAAAATCAGATGATCTCTTCTATTCGCAAAGTTACATTTGTTACCATAAACTTTGAACGGATGCTCCGATTGATATCATAAACAAAAAGCAATTGGAAGGTATTTGTTGTCTGCATTTTAATGTGTTTTCTTTTTAGCCCTTCAAAACCCTAATTCCCTATAGAAAGAAAGCACAAATTCACCCAAAGACCAATTTAAAAAAAGACAAATTTGTTTTTTAATTATAAAATTAAAAAATTTATAAAAATTTAATTATTGTAAAAATATTTCACAATACATTGCCAATGCATTGAAAGTGTATTGATTAGTTAAAATTCCACTAAAATCTGCATAATTTAGTTTTGAGATGAGTTAACTCCCTCTGCACTACCATCTATTCATTGGCATCTGAGCACAATTTGATTGGATACTTAAAAGAATAACATCATGTAATTAGCAAATACAGAGATAATGTAAGGAACATGGTATGGTTTTTAAAAGAGATATAAAGAAGTACTTCCTTGATTGGATGGTCAAGAGCGAATACCAGGATGACCAAGGAGATTAAACTAAGGAGATGACACTGGTGGACGAACAGTGGTCCCTGGGCATTGGTTTACAGGGGCGCTATAACGACTCGGTTTAGATTTTAAGGGGTGAGAAACAGCACTGAAAAGTCCAGGCAATAGGCGAGAATCTTGTTGACTATTTGGACTCTTAAACATTAAAATTGTTGTTTGTTATATGAAAGCTGTGAATTTCGAAATTGCTAGAATATAGACATATACGGGTTTTAATAAGTCTTTTTTAACACAAACAAATTGTAGGGAACTGAAACTATTTCCAAGGGATTTTAATTGAAGGGAACTGAATGTGTAGACTCCAAGTGCTGTAGCCAAAATATGAACCTTGAATTCATCAATAAAATAGATCATTCAAAACAATAAAACTAAAGAAACATTAAATGAGCTAAATTTTGATACTAAAGCCATACAAATTCGCCTTGAATGAAATAAACGGAATAGGCGCATTTGAAAAACCAAAAATAAAACATGTGAACATTCAGGTAGGAAACCCCTTAAAATGGGATGACCTTGGGGTGCCGATCGAAGCGGCGCTATATATAGCGAGTGTGACAATGCGAAGTTCCCAGACTATTCATGGTTACAAACGGGTGAAACGTAACTCTAACCATGGGTATAATACAGGAGGGGACCAATATTTCGTTGATATCGCGCGCGAACTTTCGTTATTTTTGCCATAAGCCATTATGAGGGGTTAAAGAGCAAAAAAGAAAAAAGACGAAGGCTTAAGGGTCACCCCCTGGTTGGCCTATGATGAGGCCAATTAAGGACAGATGATTGTTTCTCAAGGTGTTAAAAAAATAAAGAGCCATGGGCCAATCGCTAATTAGCCTCATGCCCCAGAACCCAGAGTTTACCGAAGTGGTCAAATTTGGGTATCAGAAGATACTATACTTTTCTTCATTTCACCAGGTGAAAATCTTAGGGCTAAAGATTGTGTGATTTGGAAGTTATGAGCAACAATGTACTCCCATTTGGTGACCAATATTATGTGAGTTGAAAATTATGTTCAAGCTCTCTATCAAAAAATTGAAATATTGGAGCAAAACGTTAAGTAGGGGTTTTGGGTGGTGAAGACAATCGGTTTCAAGATGAAAACTTCATATCTACTAAATCGCGGTCTCCACCGTTAAAGGTGTACAACGAGAGATTTTTGAGGCAAAACCCAAAATATTGTGTTCATAATAGTAATTTCATATATGACTAGACACTCAATAATTTTTACTGGTATGGCTACAGAAATGTCTAAAAGAGAGGAAAAAAGGTGAGTAGGATTTGGCTTATATTTCAATTTATTAAAACATAGGCTGAATTTTGTATTTTAATTCATCAATTTTTTACCAAAGAAACATTTCTCAGCTTAATGGGGATATTTTCGATGGAAAGCTTTACACAGGGCACAAATCAGTACTTTGATATGTGAAATTCTATCAGCGTGCAACTTTAAGCTGTTCGAAATTACTTCTATTTCGGCAATTCTTAAAGTTTTAAAATCATCTGGAAATGATCTTCATGCTTGTACAAGGAATTGGAAAGGTGCAGATTTGAGAGCCTGTTTTTAAGCCACTTGACAATTCAACATTATTTTTTCCTCTGAACTTTTCAGTCAAACATCTTCCCATATTCAAAATGATTTCACTGATTGAAATACCAAAAGTATCACATTTTTTACTAATAAATTACATGATTCAACATAAATGCCTTCCCGTGCTACAAATTTAAATAATACAAGTTCGTGGAGTTTAATCTCAATCCCAAAATACAATAACATCAATAGCCTTCTTGTCGAAAGTATACCAGTAATTGTTATCCTGATTGAAAGCACCACAGGTAACATCGGCCCAAGAGTAATGAAATGTGGCATGCAAGGCATTCATGTATAAAGCAGTCATGTAAAGGGGCCATTCATGGAAAGAGATTTATGTCTTCTTAGGTTCACTTCAAATGTAAAAAAAAACATTTGGCAAATAAAAATTAATGCTTATTGTTTTATTACTTTTTTGTGATTTTTTTTTCTGCAATGTGTTTTGTTTTCATTATTGGCTGTTGTTTAATTGTTTTAAACATATGGACAGGTGCATTTGTGAATTCTGGTTAAAGGAAAACAAAACGTTCTAATTTCTAGAAAAAATACTATAGTCCATTTATCTTCCTCAGGTCATTGACCATCAACACTTTCAGACAGATGTTTTGTGCGTGCATTTTCGCACCGACTTTATACACGCGCATGTGGGTATGTTGCGCTTGTGACTCAACGCCCCCGCGATATAATGCTGCGACTACTGCTAACACACTGGCGTCACTGATTTTGAGAAAGGTAAAAAAATTATATATTTGCAAGAGGAAAATTACAACATCCAGAGGAGGAAACCCAGATTCAAATGGATTTGCAGGAGAAACTGCATTCTAAGAAACACTACCTGAACTACGCGACCTCAAATCCAAACAAAAATCATGACTCTTAAATAGGTGATAATGACAACTGTGATATTCACTACATACACGAATATTTCAGCAAATGATCCTACTCCTGTAAATTTAATTGCTCTAGGAGGCAAGGAAGGGCAAAGAGATGACCCCAATACAACAGAGCACACAAAGCATCGGTTCAATAGTGGACCATTTGGACTGGGCCCCCTTAAGGACCTTTGATGTTTTATTATTGGTGATGAAAATTACAAATGACCCACTCATAAGGGTGAGCAACCTTGATGAATGCAAAATTAGTTTGGCCAAGCATTTTGAGTGTTTTTCAATGATCTCAAATAACCCTCAAAGACCTTTTACCTCTCATCCCAGATCCTCCAAATAAGCCACTCATAAGGATCATTCTGGACAGTTTAGGAATGCTTCTATATTTCTGTGGAAAGAAGCATTTCAAGCATGTCCAACCATGACCGTAAGTACACCCCTAATGCCATTTAACGCTTAAACCCTCAAACTTCCCCATATGACCCACTCTGTGAGGTCATTCTGAGCAGCTTTGGCGGAATACCATATTGTTCTGCTAAACAAAGAAGCACTTTGAGCATTTTTCCACCAATGACTTAAAATACCCTTCACATGACTTTTACATGATATTCCTAGCACCTTCTATGAACTTATCCCCAAGGATCCTCTGAATTTAGATTGAACGCCCCCCTTCCAATTTTTGTACACAGACTCAAATGACCAAGATAACCTTGACCTAAAATGTCTTCCCCCCCGCTTTATACCAACTACTCAAGCGTTCATTGCATCTGAGTGGATCAATGCATTAAAAAGACAAAATGGTTAAAAAGACAAAAGACAGCCAGTATCATATCCCTATTTTCTAAATCAGGGTTTGGATACACAGAAGTCCCTGCATAATATACTCTGCCTGAGCTAAAATCAAGAAATCCAATACTCTACCAGATTAAAATGGAACTAGAACACATTCACATGATAAATAAGGGAGGAATTTGACTCCTTATGTTACGTTAGTGGCGGCCCATGTTGATTTTTATGATTTACACATCAATCTAATTATCAGCAAACAAACATGACAGTAGAAAGTTTGTAGATTGACAGAGCTCATTACATTGGATATTCCATTTGAAAAAACATCATCCCTATGTAAAAGACTTTTTTCCAGAAGCTTATTTCAAATTAAAGTACCCAAGGGGGGTTCCATTTAAAAGCTGTACTCCATAAGGAAGACAGTCTGGATTTCAAATATGGCATCCAAGGGGCTATTCCATTTAAAATACAAAATTTTATAGAGAGTTTTTTTTTACTTTTTTTATTTTTTTCATTTAAAATCTCTCTCCACCAAGGGGAAACCAGGATTGGAGGCTGGATTCCAATGTCTTCCAATGTTTATAGTTTTCCAAAGGGCTGTGGGAGAGCATGGCATAGTGGTTAGGGTGCTTTGTCGTGGCGCAATCACCAAATTCCCGGGTTCGATCCCAGTGGAGGCCACTGCTGGGATTTATTCCGGTATCAATTATGGATTGACTATTGATTAAATACAGAAATAAGCTCTCCTTCATGGTTCATTCGAATTGGGCAAATGATCAAGAAAAGCATCCCGTCCTTCGAGGGGATGTTAAGCAGTCAGTCTTCGGTACAGAGAGTCACAACTGTTTTTTGAAAAACACTACATGCACATCGAAGATAGTGGCACATAAGAGAAGGGTGAAAACCCCTGATGTTCCCAATCTACCCCAGCCTCAAAGTGGACCATGTTAGGAGACGTCTGTATCATGGATACACACGACCCCGGTTGGCTTACTCAGCTGATAAATCGGCACACCCGCAGCTAGTTATTACCAATGATAGTGAAGTTGTGGTACACTAACAAGAAGATCCAAGGACTTTTTCCATGTGAATCCACACTCCCTCTGTGGAAGGCTCTTCATGTTAATCTTCCACATGGGTGGTTTTGCAGATTGCAATGTACAGCTAATTGGCTCAAATACACTTTTATGTGGGAGTGCAAGCTGTATGGCAATGCTGCCATGTGATATATCTGGGTGCTGCCATGTGATACATCAGGGTGCCGATTGGTATCATCGGGGTGTGCCATTGTGTGGGGGTTGGAAATACAACCCTGGGGCCTGCCAGGTTATTACATCTGGGTGCCTCCAGTGGACCTCTGAGGTGCTGCTGTTCTACATCTGGTGTGCCATGTGTGTGATATATCTGGGTGCTGCCATGTGATACATTCTGGGATGATGCCATTCTATACATCTGGGTGCTGCCATGTGATACATCTGGGTGCTGCCATACGATAAATCTGGGTGCTGACTATGTTTACATCTGGGTGCTGCCTGCCGTGTGATACATCTGGGTGCGGCCAAGTGATACATCTGGTTGCTGCCATGTGATACATCTGGTGCTGCCATGTGCTACATCTGGGTGCTTGCCATTGTGATACATCTGGGTGAGGCCATGCATCTTTCGGATGTCACAGAGGGTCGTTATTGGTCAATCCCACATGCCACCAGTTTGGGAAATTGTCACCTCAGTGGGGTCATGTGACCCTATAAAAATCCTATTCTTAACACATAAAAACCACTGGAACGTTTATGCTCATTTTAGGCCAGAAAAACGTTAGTACTTAGGGAATTTTAGCACGATATGAATTGTCTTGTGGTTCTTAAAACCTTGGAACACTGTTTATCCCCAAGTATGAGTGGTTAAGTACAGTACAGATAGGCACATTGCTATGCATCATGGGATGATTTCAAAATACCCTCTGTGATTTGCTCACATCGGGTGTTGCCCTTGTACTTCCAAATCTGGGTGCTCCAAATTCATCTTTCTTGAGTCAGTGGCTCTTGAAATTGTCTTCAGCAACTGTGTTGCAAATGAAAAAACATTTCAAGAGCCCATGACCAAAAGACTGGCATATAGCATGTTTGTGGGAGGAATTTGTGTCAAATGGCAGCTATTGCACTATGACCTTATTTGCACTCACATGATGAATTCAATGTATGTGCTGGATGTACAGACAAGCCAGTGATAAAGACAGCCCGTGATTAATGAACACACAAAATATCAGACAATTTTTAGTTTTGGACAAGACAATAATTTGGAGAGTAGCTGCTCAGTTTCAGTCATAGTTGAGTTCAAAAGTGATTTCCCTATCCACTGCAAAAATACAGCCAAGAACTACAAGAACAGTAGATCTGTTTGCTATGTTTGTTTCCACTATTCTTTGATCAGAATCCCTTAAACGTATTGAAAATACGCCCCCGCGGCCCACCAAGCAGCGCCATGACAATGTCAAAAGGGAAATACATAAGGCCATAGCACATGCTGCACATCACGCACAAGTATTGTACACACAAAAAGGTCCAAGGGATTCGACAGCAATCTATCGTTTGTTTTTTTTATGAAAGTTCATTGGCGGATTTGGCCAACAAGATGTTAGTGTTGTTTTGTACTGGCAGGAGTCAGGAGTTATTTTCAAACATAAATGACAAGGAATCAATTACAGATCAAATTCATCTCAATAAAGTCATTCCCATTTATACTTGTAAGTCAACCAAAATAAGCAGATCTTGATTTCATCATATTTGTCACATTAGCTCCGATACGACAGTGAAATGGGAAAACATAATACGACATGATAATTGAAGAGATGACCTAGATAAATGCGAACGATGTGGCAGAGTATCTGGCAAGTTCATGAGTTACCTGAATTACTTAGATTAAAACTTCTCAGGTATCATCCAATATTTATTCTGAGTAACGAATGCCTTAAAAAGACTTTTTGGTAAAAACAAATATTGGTTATTCCAATACAAAAATTGCTAGCTATTTATTCTTAAAAGGCTCCTGTGTATTTTATATATTTTTTCTCATTTAACATGAATTTTAAAAAATTGCCAATAAAACCCTATGCAAGGGAGCCAATTTTTTGGGTTTGGGTTTTTAGTTGTGAGGAACACAAAGTTGAAAAGTAACTGCCAAAAACCTTGTTTGTTACAAATGTAGGTGAGGACAAAACTTATTCTCAATTTTTAAG